>CAUYON010021806.1:0-20465 GCA_963573935.1 Arctocebus calabarensis | reverse complement strand
TTGCCCCTGGTGGAAGGGACTGTATTCATTTGTTTCCTGGCCAAGGAACCCATACACTTATATATACCCTGAGACTAAAGGCCTAAAGGAGGAGATGGGGAAAGACTGGGAGAGAAACGGAGAGAGCTTCTCTCTCCCCACTAGAATTTTCTCCCTCCAACAGATGCCTTAATGTTTTCTGTATTCTTTTCTTTCTTTTCTGTGAATAAATTCTGTCTTACAAAAAAAAAAAAAAAGAAAGCTAAAAAAAAATAAAAAAATAAAAAAAAAATAAATAGTACATTTCTGTGCTACATAGTACTCTCTATGTAAGAGATTATACAAATGTAATTTTTTTTTTGTAGAAAATATGCAGAGTACGTTTATTTTCTTTGGAATCTGGTGCTTGTTGTGCATCTATGAATGCAACATATTTGGGATAGGTTTGGAGATTTGGGTGGAAGATACAGCCACCTTACACAGTACTGACCAATCTGAAAGTTTACTCCATGGGGTGGTGCCTGTGGCTCAGTGGGAAGGGCATCATCTCCATATACCGAGGGTGGTAAGTTCGAACCCTGCCCCAATCAGCTAAAACAGCAGTGGCAATCACAGCAAAAAATAGCCACACATTGTGGCAGGCACCTGTAGTCCCAGCTACTCAGGAGGCTGAGGCAAGAGAATCACTTAAGTCCAAGAGTTAGAGGTTGCTGTGAGCTGTGACAGTACAGCACTCTACTGAGGGTGACAAAGTGAGACTCTGTCTCAAAAAAAAAAAAGTTTACTCCATGATTTAGGCATGTAAATTCTATTTGATTTCAGGTTACTTTCAGGTTATAGTAATTTTGCAACACCAATGGTGACTAACCCTTGAATCCATAGATGTATATGTATGTTTGTGTGTGGGGTGTGTGTGTACTCACTCTTGAATCCAATGATAGTGAAAAGAATTTGGGGTTTTGCCAAGTTCCTAAATCTTTCAAGTTAGAATGATTCAGACAGGAAAATGTGCTCCCAAATCACAAAAGTAATAATTCTTAGTCTAGAATTAAAAGAGGAGATATCACACATATCTTGTTATTTATGGGCAGTTCTGTTTAAATGTATATTTACTGTTTTAAAGAATCACTGGATTCAAACCCGTACCTTGTTCACCCTCTTATTTTGTCACTGTTAGTTGAACGCAATGTTTATTATGTCTTACTCACACAGTAGCCATAGTCCAGGAAAGAGAAAACTGCCTCAGGCACACAGGGATCACCACCCCTGAATAATCCTGGCGGTTTGGGATAAGTCGAGAGATTTTCAATGTGGTGTGTTGAGAAAGTGTCCCAAGAGATTACGACTTAGCAGGTCAAACTCCGTAACCCCCAACTCGGAGGAGACCCACATCTTCACCAGCTGGGTTCAACCCTCAAAACACAAAGACAGTGCTTGCCACACAGAAGGTGGTGTTTCCCTCTCACAACTTCTTAATAAACATTTCTTTACCATTATCTTAACTGAATTATCTCATGAGTGAAAACACAAACACCATATGTATTTACTATTATGTTGGAATTAACTGAAGAGCACACATGTGCACAGAGGGAAGCAACTGAGATTTTCTCTCTCAGTGAAAATCAAGGGAGAGAGAGTGAGGGGCGAGGGAGGAGGAGCATAAACCAACCTCATGGATAATATGAAAACCTTCTGGGTGCAGGGCATACCTATAGCCAGACTTAAACATTACAAAAATGGTCCATGGAACCTAGAACATTCGTTCCCTCTTAATATTTTAAAATAAAATAATAAACAAACACTTCTCAGCTCTTACCAGAAGTAATAACCCTTAGGCTTAAACCTCAACCCCATGCCCCAAACAGAAAGTAGACAAAGTTTCTCCTTCTAAAATTTTGGATTCAGAACCTGGAAGACATTTCTATACCAACTAAAAATGGTACCATTGGAGCCCCCATTGTGCATGGCCATATGCATCCAAAGTATCCCATCTTAATTTCTGTGATCCAATACTAGATTTTCTTATCCTCAATTTTCTGTTAGATAAAGTATATCTTTTTGAACCAATTTATGCTCATTTATTTCTTCTCTTTTAATTTTCTCTTTCTTCTTTTTATTCTGCTAATTTCCCCTTTATTTCTATGTCTTCTTTTACTTTCAAACTCCAAACCTCCTCTGGTTTTATATCAGTCTTTTCACTTAGTAAGCAATAAGCAATAATTGCTACTGGTTATTGTTACAGTCATATCTTTCTGTTCTCAAGGTGAGTATTTTTTCAGAATCTTCTCTGTTTTCCTGGTTGACCCTTTACTCCCCACTACTGTTCTTTCATTTCTAGTTTTATCAACTTTGGGGTGAATCTCTGAGCTCTCTCCTTGCCCTATGTCAAAGACACTCATTAGACTTGTAACAAACTGGATTTACTCAAAGGGATCAAAGTTTAGGGTGTGCAAAATTTTTAAATTATATGTTTGAAAATGCACAATTAAAAATGTGTTATATACTAGGTATAAACATGGAAAGTACATACTCTACTTTAGAAATATCTTAGGTGAGGAACTAGGTAGCAATAGGAATGAGGTAAAATGAGACTCAACATAGAATTGTTTAGTAACATTTGTTTGTGGGTTTCATCATGAATTACAAAATTATCTTAAGGTTATATTTCATACTATGAGATGCCTAGTTACACCTCTGGTGTTACTCTGATGTTACTAAGCATGGAATCAACATGCTTAACATAGCAAAGATTATACAACATATATAACAGCTGACAGGCTACTAAAATAGTTTGGGATTTCATACTATACCTTGAAATCCACTGTGAAATTAAGAAAAAATTATAATAATTTGCAAAGATGTGTAACATTTATAACAAATTATTTTAACACTCAATTTAGTATTAGATAGTTATTCAGACTTCAAAATATTCTTTGTTCAATCTGCAAGTAGTATTTTGCTAGAAAAGGCTCTTAAGTATATTTGGTGTCTCTGCTGAATCTAGATGAGAATGAACAAGTATGTTGGTAAAGCCTTTTCCTGACCAAGAATACTGGGAGTAACTATTTGTCATTGTAGCTTGAGAAAGAGTGAAGTGTATGCTCTCTGTGAGAAATTAGTCATTGCATACTAACTTTATGTGCAAAATACCTACATTGAAATTTCTACCAAGTCTTTTATTTATAGAAACTTTAAGTGCACTTCCATTATTTCTTCAAGTCCATTCTGATTAGAAATTGTCACACTTTTATCCTTTTAAAATTATTACTGATCCCAGGTATATTTTATTATTATTTTTTCTATTTTAAGATACTTGGGGTAAAGAAAATGTGTTGTAAAATATGGGATTGTCTTGCTACGTCTAAACATATCACACAATTGTGTGACAAACTGAAAATAGATTAATTTTTGAAACAAAATATAGTTTTCGTAAGGACATTCTAATTTATGTTTTGCTTTACTCTTCACACACAGTTTGATAGTAACTATACCAAAGTGAGAAAGTTCAAGAAGAAGAGTTAAAGGACAGGAAAATCTAGTGATAAGACAGAGCCATTTCACAATTTCTTTTTAATGTTTTAAGGAATATTTCCTCTAGGACAGGGTTGTTTAATTGATCCTAGTCTGTTGCTTATGGTTTAAAGTCCAGTTGTTAAAGGACAGTAAAATTACCACTTTGACATGTTTTCTACACATATTTTATCTGAATTCTATAAATGTACCGTGACAATTAGTGTTTTATCCAAAGAAATTATTGCTTTTCTGAATGGTATCATGTATGTGGTCAGAACATAATGCCTTAATTATGATATTTGTAGGTGAGGGAATGATTTAATGTTATGTCTTAAAAGAAAGCAATAAGCTTAGCTCTGTGATTCTCAATCATATGGAAAATCTAAGTTGGAATGGAAGAGGTCATATTATTGTCATGTGTGGTCTGTTAATTCAGAAGATATATCTTATGAAAATCCATTATGAGGAAAATTCATAAATTATGACTTTATTTAATCACAAAAATGCCTTTTAATTTATAATAGTCCTTTGGCTTTAAGTTTAGACACCTTCCAAAACCATATAATGATGTAAGGCTATTGACAATTAGCATTCTTTTTAGAATTACCTTTAAATTATCAATCCGCTTTTGGGACCACACCTATGGAGTATATGACAAGGGTACAAGTCAAATTTGTCAAGTGTAGAACATAGATGTTTTGGTACAATAATCAAGTAAATGAGGTGAAATCTATGTTGATTGGTTTGATCTAACCACATCAGATTGTATATAAAGAATATCAGCACATTGTACCCCACATATGCATGAATGTATTAATGATCTATAAGTATTTGACTTAATGAAAAATAAAAATAAAAAATCGATGCTTAATAAGATGTGAACAAATGTGTTATAACTAATTACCTAATGTAAGATGTAAAACGTTTTAGAGAGTAAACTCAATTTTTATTCCTTTGCATATTTCTTATAAAAGGTTTGTTTACTTTCTTTCAATGTCATTGCTAAGCTTTTTTTTTCTTTCTATAGACTCTGTAGTGCTATTGTCCGCAAAGACAATAAGTAATGGAGTGAGGCTTTTGTTGGGAGGCAACAGTTGTCTGCCAGTTTCAACAAGAAATTCTGCCAATTCGAGCCATTGTTTGGCCATTTGGGGAAAGACTTCAACATTCTGTGTTAAAGTACGGAGCAACCTTCTCATTTACCCTAGTTTGAAAGGTCAGTCCCTGGAATTCAGTGAAACTTGAACACTAAGTACATCACAGAAAGCAACTTTACTAAGATGGTTTTATTTTCCCTTCAGAAGACAGTGAAGCAAAAATATTAGACTGACCTAAGAGAAAATGTTAATTAATTTTTGAATGTTTTTCTTTTAGAAATGGGTAGTGGTTCCAACACCTTCAGAATTTCAGCTCTGGCATCAATTGTGTACTGCATACAAAATCACAAAAAGTCAATACCCAGGTTCCTATAGGGTAGAGACTGATAGGAAGAAACATTTGTGCATTCATTTAATTATCTATTAAAGCACTATTAGCACCTAGTATGTGCAGGCACTTATTTTGTTGCTTTTGATATAATATTGGAAAAAAGAAGCAGAAATCTTTGCCCTTGTGGAGTTTACATGTAAGTGGGATGAAAAGAAAATAAATAATAACATTAGCAAATACATAAACTAGTAGATGGTTTGGTGTAAGGTTAGAGCGTTAGGAGTGTTAGATGCAAAAGGTTGGACAAACTAAAGTAGATGAAAGAGATACATGATGTTGCGTGTATCTTCCAAAGCCACAGGTAACAATAAAGGTTTTAGTCACCTGCAGTCCTTTATGAAACAGCAGAGAACTATGTGAACAAATTCCAGTTTCAGGGTTCATATGAAAAATTATACATTCAATGGATTTTAAAGAATGAGTTATATCTAAACTCAAGTATAAACTCTTGATGGCTTTGGTATATATATCTGAAGGAAGTAGACTGGAATCTGCTTCACTAAATATGGACATATATTAATTTTGTTATCAAAGGACTTTTCACAGTGATAACATGGAACACAGGACAGGAAATTTTTTTGGAAAGTGAATAATTAAGGAAGTTAACTATTCTGAGGAATTCAGTTAATTAAAAACTTCAGTAATATTTAGGCAAATCACTTTATGGATGTTACTTGTCAGACTGTTGTATAGACCTTAAGATTTTCTTATATCTCTTTTGAAGGCCTTCCTGTTCTCATTAAGCCAAACATTGTTCAGAGCCTACACTTAAGAAAATCCCTTTCTAAGACTCATTCATTTTGTTTAAAATTAAATATTTCTTGTCAACCCTCACTCTGAACTTTTCCCATTCAGAGCATCATGTAGACTTCATTGAGTTTTATAATAGCTTTTTGATTTTTAGCAGACCATTGAAGAAGAGAGTTTGAAATATATTGTATACGGTTAACAATTATCTGTCCATATCCTGCCTGAAATACCATGATTGTTTATGAAAAGTATCTTCAATAAAGCTGGATTTGGTTTGGCTGGGAAAAAATGAAAATTGAAAATTTCTGATATACAACCATGACATTTACAATGGAATTAGATAGAAATAAATATTTTCTGTGAAAATACAAAAGGTCTAAAGTGTGTTAGAAGTGTCTGAGAAGAGGATATTTCAGAGTATATTAACCAAGGCACATAAAATTATGAGCAAAGTAGACTCATAGGGTTGTTGTTTGTTTCAGGTTCTTTTGACAATTCATTGAAAAGTCCAGATTTATTAAAATAATAAACATATACATATTTCTACATATTTTGTCATTTTAGAAAACAGCCTAGCTAAAACATTGAATCCTGATCTTGTGACAAGATGAAAAATAAAGACGCATCCTACAGTATGGATTAAAACTCCACACTTTGATTCACACTGTCTTTGTATGATATTGAGGTGGAGAAGATGCTGTTCATACAGTGGACTTGTCTGGCATGGACAAATTCCACACTTAGCACAGGGCCTGGCCCATCACAAGTGCATGTTAAACTGAAGACCATGCTGTTTAACCCTAGCATCCTCTAATGAAAGCAATTATATATTTCTAAGAGTTCAAGTATCAATGTTTTCTGACACGTTAAAGTGAACAGAAATCAAAATCTTTTCTTCTTCCAATAAATTACACTGCAGTAGTACCAGATTTAAATTTGGTCAGAGGAATAGCAAATTTAGAAGGCCCTATTTAGATGACATACAAAAAATTGTGCTACTCTTGATCTCCAGAAGCCAAAATGTAGCTATTGGGCATATGGTTTGAAAGAAAGTGAAGGTTAGGCAGGGAAAATGAAAGAACTTAGAGGAAGGAGAAGAACACAGAGAGGAAGATGGGAAATTACCAACTGCAGGTTGTACCTACTATGCAGTTTTTTCCTAGAGCTCTGCAGTCACATCTTCCATTTGATGAAGAGAATCTTATGCCATTCATTTCTAATGTCCTTGTCTGTTTTGAAATTCTGCCTATAACAGTATGTAAGGTTGCAGAACTATACAGACACACACAGATAATTTATTTCATTCTGTAATTATCATATGAATTAATTAGAACGCAAATTATTAAATCAAGAGTCCTAGAACTCTTATTGAGTCCATCAAAAAGGCAGATGCCATGAATTCATCTAGCCAAATGTAAAACGTGAGTACTTTGTTTATAGTTTTCACTACATTCCCTTTCTTTTCTTTTTTTTCAAGGCACAAATTTTATTAACATATATGCCTCATATATACTCGGGAGACACACAGGAAAATTAGTCAATCTCCTAACATCTTCATTACATGCTCTGCTTAATGATGAGATTTAGTTTAATAAGAACATGGGATCCAAGTAATGCTCATTTATAAAATTTATGAAATTAGTAGTTGGATAGAAGATAATTGTATCTTAATTTTGGCTGATAAAACCAAACCTGTGTGTTGATGAACACGTGACTTAAGGAGTTCCCCCCCTGTGATTTAGGAGCGGCATAAAGCATCTAGCTTCTGTTTAACTGGATCATGGCTATTTAATACACCAAATGATCTCTCAGATTTCACTATGATTAATGAGAAAAATAACTGAACTCTGTTTAACCAAAAAATGAAGAAGACTTATTTCAGGTTTATATAAAATCGTGTGTTATATTGACATTTTTTGATTAAAAATATGTTCCTTGTCAAAGGGAAAGAGACTTCTCTGAAAATGGGGCCTATTTAACTACCTTAATAAAATGTAAAACTTTATGGCCTCAATATGTAGTATCATAGTGGTTATTTATTTATGTATTTACTTTTATTTATGCTAGGTTGAGCTGGGCTAGGATTTTTGTCATTGTAGTTTGTAGTAAGGTAAAAATATATATACTAGGTTTAATAAAAACCATGGATAAACAAAAAGATAAAATTTTTTTACATTTAAGAACTTTTAAATACACTATTTTGACCTTTTTTTGCAAGCAATAATATATTATTTGGTTAATTTTGTACAATACTGTCCCTTAAGTAAAACACAAATTTAAAAAAATGGAAAATGAGTTCTAGAAAATAGTGCCACCTATTAGCTTACAATAATTTTAGCATCCTAGGAAACAGCCTCTCACTAACTTCACAGTCTGTGATATAATTTTACTTTTTAATAATAGGAAGTAAGACCTTATTATGACTTTAAAAATTAAATATATTTCTTCTTTTTTTTGTAAAATAGCTTATCAAATTAAAATTAAAATAACGTGATTTTCAGATTACTCAAATATGAGAAAATTTAGAGATTATTTGGTCAAATGTGATTTAATAGAAATATTATAATCCTAGACATAAAAATTAAAACCTGGAATTATTAAGGACTTTTATATTTAAATTGGAATTGCAATGGGATAGAAAAACATATTTCCTATTAGTTATATTGGTTCTGTTGATTTAGATATATTTCTAATGCATATTTTCTTCTTTTCTCTAAAAATGATAGTTTCAAATTTAAATTTTACCAGTAATAGTATTATACTTATTATTTCTTCAATTTTACACTAATTAAGACTATATATTTTCAAAATTATGTATCAATTTATTTGGGAAACTGGATACTTCAAGTTGTATAACTGCTATTAATGTAAGAATTTGGACAGTAATAACCATGTGAATAAAAGTGAAAAGGTAAAGTCATAGTTAGTATGTAGACCTTATCTTACATTTATGGTAACTTTATATTTTCCACCAAATTTTTATATATTACAAGTGAAGCTTTCTTACAATAATTTATAATGCAGCATGGTATAGTACTTTGGCAGAAAAGGAGAGCATTCCTGAGAAGTTATGAATTATTACAGTTTACTATGGACCTCAAAACCAGACACAGAGAAATGCTTTCATAGCTGTGTACTATTAATATTTGTGCATCTTAAGTACATTCTCCAAAATTCTGATTATGTCAACAACACAAACTTGACTCTCATTAGAGAGTCTGTCATTAACACCATTGCAATTGATGGAGCTTGTGTTTATGGTTTAAAAGCTTCTCTGAATCCCAAACAAAGATAAAATAATCAATAAAGCTAAAGACGTCAAATAGTGTTATTTGAATACATCTATGTTCTCAAAAGCTGATATATCATTATATATCTAAAAACAGAATTTTTTTTCAAGCTGAATTTACAGTCATATATAGAGAATAAACTAAGTTTGCTCTGTGAATACTTATCTTGATCTTTTAAAAATTATTTTGTTATTTTTCTAACAAATGTCTAAGAAATCCCTTAAAAGGTACATTGCTATCAAATTTTAACTATGTAGATAAAATTGCTAATAAAGTATTTTTATAATCGTTCCAAATATGCTCTAAGTTAGAAATATACAATAGTGCTATTAACTGAAGATCAGTTGGTTTTCATATATTTATCAAATAATTTCCCACATATTCTATAAAGCATAAGGTAATCTTTTTGTCTTAATAATACCTTAAATTTTTTAACTGAATTTTATTTCTCTTAATAATAGTACGCTGGTAAATGTAGACGTTTTCTTAAATGTGCCAGATATTAACTCCATTTAGATGTCATTATATCCTAGGGTTTACCAGTGAGAAAAACATATACAACTTGGTCATTCATTTACAGTAACACTACAAATTACATACCCAGTTTTAATTTTAAAATGTTTCCATTATTCCAACTCTACGTAGTTTTATATATGATAAATATCTACATATTTTAACCTTTAAAATAGTGCTTTGACATGCGGTAAAATAAACTAGAAAACAATATTGTAATAGTAACCTAAAGCATATGTCTTTAAGAAATAGAATATTCCAGGTAACACATATTCCAGTCACATCGTTCACGTAAGTTATCAAGTCTATGGTTCCTTTCACATATGTAAAACTGACCGTACACTCGGTTGATTTTATGTTACAGGGAACTAGCATATAGAGAAATTAATTTCTTTATGACAGAAGTCTGCATTGATATTGTCAATAAAAATGACAATTTTAGAGTATAATAATACGAAGTATATCAAAATTCCAGTTAATTCCTCAAATAATGTCTTTGCCTAATGACTTTCGGTGTTCATTACCTAGTGTTTTTCAACAATAATTTTTAAAAATAAAGATTATAAACCATGTTATTAGTTTAGTAATAAATATTTAATTAAATCATGCAAAGAAATTAAAAGTTTGAGGCTACCAGTTAAATAGAATTTTGGTGAGTTACTCATTATAAAAATATAACATTTGTAAAGTACCTACTTCTACGAAAATAATTTGGGTTTAAAAAGGTGTTGCTTTACTTTTTGTTAATAACCAATGACTTTGGATTCTTTAATGTGTTGTTTCCACTTTCTCTCCCAATTATATAATTGCTCTTTAAAAATCACATTCTAAAAATACTTTTCCCATTTCTCCACGTTCAGGCAACTTAGTATATTTAAAGATTGAAAAGAAATAGAAATCAGCCATGAGACTTATAAGGAATCACAAATGTAAGAATTAATTAAAGTTTTTATTATATAGAGAAATTTGTGGAAAAATTGAGTTAAAAATGACCCAGGAGTCACTCAGGGTGTTTGTAGTCTATTGCTAATGTGCCAGACTATGGATGAGTAAACACAGGACGCTTCCACTGAAGTACCTCTCAAACAGTATAATTTCATTTCAGGAAGAAACTATGTAATTTAAAAATATGTCAATCAACCTTAATTTGAACCCCAATCTGATACTTAACTTTCTTTAGCAACAAACTTGGGATATCTCTATACCAATAACTTTTAAATACATACTAGTTTCTTAAATTGTTCAAGAAAGTGTGTACTCTTAGAATGAGCATTAACAGATGTTTTACCTCAGCATTTCAGTAAGTATTATCCTGGAATTTTTAAAATACATACTTCAATTTTTATGTTTAATTGTCTAGTATGCTTGTGTGAAAAAAATGTTACATTTTTTAACTTCAGATATCTTGATATCTTACCCTTCCCCCAAAAGCTTGCAGAGGAATACCAGTCAAGTTGAAGTATTCTCTTAGCTAAAGATTTTGAAATTAAGAATTATTATAAAATACTCTATATTTTCTCAACTCTAGGTTTTCTTTTTCCCTGTAGCTGACCTCAGATCCAAAACAGCGGAAACAGTTCAGGGTTAGCAAAAGAAAGATTTAAACACATCTGGCAATGACAAACAATGAAAATTCCATTAGTTCAATAATGAGATATATGTGTAAATAGAGTGGAAAGGTAAATAGAAGGCAAATATAATAAATCCAAAGCAACTACAGCTATTTTACACTTGGCATTTTGTTCAAAATGAGAGTGAGTGAAACTCCGAGACCCCCTAAGTAGTTATTCTCTTAGCCCTTTCCTAGAATACTGATTATATAGAAAGTTTAAAGACCCCACTTGGGGGCAAAATGTTTTCTAACTGTCAAGATTCAAGCTTGGTTAACAGGAGAGCTAATTTTTAAAGGCATTGTTCTCTGATTAAGATATCTATTCAAAAATATACCTTTTGATCCATTTAGATTTTTTTATTACCTGTTAAATTTAATTTCTAGAATACCACTGTAAATAATATAATCTAGTAATAACAGATTTTTGTATGCATTTTTGGGTAATACGCTATAGCTTCTCTAATTTGTGAAATAAATGAGAATATATTTCAACATCATTTGATGCCATTTACTGGAGTGGAAACAGTGTCAAAGTACATGAAAATACTACTCAGGATGAATATATTTATTTTGAATAATGCACTTACCCAGCACAGCTCCTAAGGAAATTCTTAGTGAAATATTCTCAGGATGGAATTTGATTTTCTGAGATTCCGCAGAAGAGATTTGCCCCCAGGCAAGGTGGAGAAGAGTGAAAGTCTCCCAATAGGATCCTGCAGGCAGGATGAGATCCAGTTAGCAGAGCTGGATGGTCCTAAAGCCGGAGTGACACTCTGCTGGAGAGAGAGGGGTTGTTCTGAGCAGATTGGAAGTGTTGTCAGATTGTAAGTGATCAGCAGCAGAAGGGAAACATCAGAGCTTCCTGTTACATCACTCTGACCCCGCCTGCAGTTAGTGTTAAGTTACTTTCTTTCTCAAATAGCATACCCCAGGAAAGCTGCACTCCTTTCTTATTCTGAGACAAGAGCAAGAAGCAGCCTGAACAGACAGAGATCATAGGCTGTGCGAATACATTATTACCAGTAAAAAGCTGGCTTGCTTTCCTCACCTTGACTGAGTTCTGTTAGAACTTGTCAAACACAGCTGCCTGTGATTTGAGGGAAATCTGAATACAATATTCTGCAGAAAGAATCAAAGGAGTTAGTGGTGTGTAAGTGTATGGGAGAGTGTGTGTGTGTTTGCATGTGGGTGTGTGTGCACACGCTGAATTAGTTTACAAATCATTCAGGAAAAATTTTATTTAACATGTCTTTTACGGAACCTCCCTCAATTAACTATGTACATCATAATTAATTCTGTGATTTGACTCTTAATTAATTTGAAGCTCTGACAATCAATGCTGTTCCTTTTCATAATTAGATAAACTATACTCTGTAATTTTATTTATTTTTTCATTCTTCATGACATAGTGTATGTGTGTCATAAAGTAAATCTGTGTGGACAATGTGTTTTTCGTCATAATATACATTTAAGTACGTATGTTAGAGAAAATAACTTTTTGAAAATAATCATTTTAAAATAGTTGCCTACATTTTAAAATATTTGACATAATTGTGTCATCATCTATAATCTGAAAAATAATGTATACTGTAATATTTTTATCTCACAATAGCCTTAAAGAAAATGTAGCTAATTTTACAAATATAATACTATGAAATATTATAAAATACATAATATGCTGTCATTTTTTAGAAAAACTTTTATTGCAAAATTTATACAAATGCATACATAAATTATAATAACTAATCAAAATCACTGAATATTGCCAAAGAGGAAAGTTGTAGAATTGAAATACATTTATCATTTTTTATAACATGGTAAATGTGTGAGGTGCAACAATTGATGTAAGTGTTGAATAGTATTGACAGCCCACTTATCTGGGTGTGAATTTTCTCATTGATAAGTCAAATAATATCTAAACTCAGTTTTATTTCCAAGACTTTGAATCAACAAATTTCATAATATTTAGAAATAGTTAAGATGTTGTGAGGATCATTAAAGTATTAGTAAATTGAGATCAGAGCACAGAGTTAAGTTACAACAATTCAGCAACGAAATTAAATGCCCCTGCTTCTTGTAGATTAACAAAGGAGATGAAGACAGGATAAATTAAGAAATACTGTGTTTCTGAAGCCGGGGGCTCCTGTTGACATTTTTATTATCTGAAGTCATGGAAGAAAATTATTACACAATCTTTGATTTTAAGACTAATAGCATCTCAATGTAGTTTTGATTTGCATTTCTCTGATGACTAAGGATAATGAGCATTTCTTCATGTGTTTGAAGGCCGTTCACTTGTCTTCTTTGGAGAGGTTTCTTTTCAGATCTTTTGCCCATCCTGAGATGGGATCTCTTGTTTTTTTCTTGCAAATACGTTGAAGTTCTCTATGTATACTGGTTATTAAGCCTTTGTCAGAGGTATAACTTGCAAATATTTTTTCCCATTCTGAGGGTTGTCTGCTAGCGATATTTACTAAGTTCTTGGCGGTGCAGAAGCTTTTTAGTTTCATCAGATCCCAGTAGTGTATTTTTGATACTGCTTCCATTACTTTGGGGGTCCTCCTCATGAAGTATTCACCCAGGCCAATACTTTCAAGAGTGTTCCCCGCACTTTCTTCTAGAATTTTTATAGTTTCATGTCTTATGTTTAAATCTTTAATCCAGTGTGAGTCTATCTTCGTTAATGGTGACAGGTGTGGGTTCAATTTCAGTCTTCTACAGGTTGCCAGCCAGGTTTCCCAGCACCATTTGTTAAATAGGGATTTGACAATTATTTTTATGAATTTAGGATTAGCAAACAACTCTTAAGCAGGTTATAAATTCTACTAATCTTTTTTTCTGAGACAGAGTACCCACTGTGTGGCCCTCAATAGACTGCTGTGGCCTCACAGCTCACAGCAACCTCAAACTCTCATGGTATCACAGCTCACAACAACCTCAAACTGTTGAGCTTAAGCGATTCTCTTACCTTGGCCTCCCAAGTAGCTGGGAATACAGGTGCCTGTCATAACACTTGGCTATTTTTTATTGAAGTTGTGGTTGTTTTAGCTGGCCCTGGCTGGGTTCTAACCCACCAACTTCAGTGTATGTGGCTGGCACTGTAACCACTGTGCTATGGGCACCGAGCCAAATTCCACTAATCTTAATTGACAAATTGGGCAATATAAGATAATATAAAATCTTTTGTTAATTAAAGGGACAACATTAACAGAATAAGAAAGCGAATCACAAAAATTAAATATAATTTATAAATACATACCTTATTATAAATTATTACATATAATTGAAATACATGTTTTCTTCTATGAAATAGATAGTATAATACTCTTTATGTGTTGGTCACCTCTTTGTAAAATTTATGTTTTTTTGTTTTTTTTTTTGAGACAGAGCCTCAAGCTGTCACCTCAAGCTGGATAGAGTGCTGTGGCATCACAGCTCACAGCAACCTCCAATTCCTGGGCTGAAGAGAGTCTCTTGCCTCTGCCTCACTACAGGTGCCAGCCACAATGCCCGGCCATTTTTTGGTTGCAGCTGTCATTGTTGTTTGGCGGGTCCAGGCTAGATTCGAACCCGCCAGCTCAGGTGTACATGGCTGGCACCTTAGCTCGCTGAGGCACAGGCACTGAGCCTCTTTGTAAAATTTATGATAAATACTTTGCAAATAAAGGTACATTCAGCTACAATTTTCCATTTTCCTCTTTGTATGAAGACTTTCATTGCACCCTGTATTATGTACAATACTATATATTAGTAATAAATATGTTTTTATAATTTATATAATTATTGATATAATTTATATAATCCCTACTACATATATATATAATTTCTACTATATATATTTTTAAACCACAATACCCAAAATATATTTAAAAATCTCCTATAAATAAATAAGAAAGTCTGTAAATCTCATTAAAAAAGAACAAAAACATTTGAACTAGCATCATCAGGAAAACAAATCAGATGGCCAATAAATGAAATGAAAAGGTGCTCATTCACTTTAGTTATCAAGAACATGCAAATTAAAATATCAAAGAAATATTATTCATAGACCAGAAAGATGAAAACAGAAATGCTCAATACTAAGTTTTGAAAGAGATATGGAACAACTTTTATGATGGCTGGCAGGAACAATGATTTGGAAAAAGCTGATTTTGTTATTTACCTAATTGGATTACAGTATGCAATGTGACATAGTCATATCCCTCCTAGCTATGTGACTGCTGAAATTCATACTCACCGATGATATAATGCAGTGTAGAATATTAATATTATTCATAAAACTTAAAAAAGGTACACAACAGATATTCTCATAAACACGTATGAATAAATTTAATATTTATATAAGAAAATATTATATGGCAATGATAATTAACAAGTTGCTGATCATAGCAATTAGGAATAAGTTTCATAGACATTGTATTGAACAAAAGAAAACAGACACAAAAAAAGTGGGCTCCATTATTTCAGTTATATAAATAACAATGATAGAAAAACATTAATCTCTAGCAATAGTAATGAGGAGAGTAAAACTTTAGCAGTGGATGTAAGTATTAAAAGGACATAAAGGGGCTTAGACATTTTGGCAAATTCTATTTTTTTTTTAATTTGGATGGCAGTTGAAATAGTTCAGTTAAATTTGGGAAAATTTATTGAAACCAGCATTCATGATTTGATACTGTCCAATATATTGTATTTGAATACATCAGAAAATAAACAGTTATTTTGACCTATGAATTTAGTACCTAAGTGACCTCAGGCAACTTTGCAAGTCAGTTCCTCATTTACTTAAAGTAAATAAAAATAGAGTGGTGCCTGTGGCTCAGTGAGTAGGGCACTGGCCCCATATACCAAGGGTGGGGAGTTCAAACCCAGCCCCGGCCAAACTGCAAAAAGAAAAAATAGCTGGGCGTTGTGATGGGCCCAGAGAGAATTGCCTAAGCCCAAGAGCTGGAGGTTGCTATGAGCTGTAACGCCATGGCACTCTACCAAGGATGATAAAGTGAGACTCTGTCTAAAAAAAAAAAAACCAAGTAAATAAAAATATCTATTTCATAAAATTACTGGAAAGATTATGATGATCCATAAAAAGCACCTACTTGATTTCCTGTTAAAATATAAATGTTTGTGTTGGTAAAATAAAATGTGTATTTTTATAGAATAACATTTGTTTATTTTCTTAATAGCATTCATCATTAAAATGTGAAAGATTTGAAATTCAACCTGTAGGGACATTAATGTTTACAAAAAAAAATTCAAGGTGACAATCTTCTATTTTTGGGTGCATACATTATCCTTTATCCATATAAGCAAGGCTGAGACACTCATACAGCCTTCCTCGGTGTGTATGAAAGTATAGTAAGAACTGCTGAGCAAAAGGGTTACATGGTTTAATTACGTTAAATTTATTGACTCTTCCCTGTACTGAATGCTCAGAATCATCAGTAGTTTGTTTATTTATGTGATAATGAATGATGTACCATATAAATTGAACCAAGCAGCCCCAAATTAGTCAAATAGGACCCTTCTCTCTTTTGCCTCTGTGGCATTGTAAAATGTGCTTTGCTACTAAAAAGATTGATTGATCTGATGTGCTTTCCATCTCAGACAGAATATAAAGCTACAGAAAATGGGACCAAATTATTTCCATATGTAATGTACTCTTAAAATACATTTATTATGATGTTCTTAAATGATTATTAAAAATTTAAGATGGTGGTGGCGCCTGTGGCTCAAAGAAATAGGGCGCTGGCCCCATATGCTGGAGGTGGTGGGTGCAAACACAGCCCCAGCAAAAACCGCAAAAAAAAAAAAAAAATTAAGATAGCAAAAATTTATAAATAATAAAAATATCACATGTAGGCACCATACAGCTTAAAACATACATTGTCAGTTAAGTTAAAGGATGACACTACCGTTAGGAAACCTGTGGCCCTAAGGAAACCTGTGACCTTCCTGCTCCTTCCTGTAGTTTTTTGACCAAATTCAAATTTTACATAACAAATAATTTCATCAAAAGGGTTGTAGCAGAAAAAAGACAAAGCTTTCCTTCTTTCCTTTGTTGCTTATAAAAGATTGATCTTGAAGTTAGAAGGCTGCAGGTTCCCTAGAGATAATCTCTAAAGTACTTTTCTTGATTTACATTCTCTTGCAACATTTTCAGTTTAAATAGTATGAATACATGCCTAAAGTTGTGTACTGTGTGTACCAAGGTCAGATAATTAAGCTTGCACTCATCCTAGGAAAAAATGCTACATTCCTTGCCAGAAGAAAAAAAAAAATCTTTTTATCATAAGGACATTTGCGCTAGACTGTTTATCACAGCTCAATTTACAATCATCAAAATGTGGCAACAACTCAAATGCCCACCAACCCAGGAATGGATTAACAAGCTGTGGTATTTGTATACCATGGAATACTATTCAGCCCTTAAAAGAGATGAAAACTTTACATCTTTTATATTAACCTGGATTGAGGTGGAATGCATTCTTCTTAGTAAAGCATCACAACAATGGACAAGCAAGAATCCAATGTACTCAATTCTAATATGAAGGTTGTAGATGACTTAATACATTGTGGGGAGAAGGAGAATGAGGGAGGGGGGAGAGAGGAAGAGGGTGAGATTTTGGGGGGAGGTCACAGTGTACCACATACCTCTTAGGGGAAGAACAATTATAAGAGGAAATTTACCTAACAAAGGCAATCAGTGTAACTGAATTCTTTATACCCTCAATGAATCCCAAACACTTAAAAAAAAAAAAAAAAAACTGCTACATGCCTTATTGCTGAATATCACTACAGTCACCTCCAGAGAGCTCTTTGAAACTTACGCACTAACACCAGCACCAAGTTCACCCTTCAGAGCAATTTTGGGACTCTTTTTTAGAATGACCATTAGAGCCATCATTAAAAAGTTCTGACAATTAAGTTTGCAAATTTGCCATTGTGCACTTACACTGGCAGCACTGTACAAACAACTTGGTAAGGTTTCATAACTTTGGTATGTCCGTGTCTCAAAACTGTGTTCATGTCAACATGGTGGTGATGCCTTGAGAGCTAATTCATTATTGCTGTTGCATGCCATATGATGACATTCCAGAAAAAGAGTTTCAAAATTAGTTTGAAGGGTGGACTAGGCACTGATGTCAGTGCATACCTGTAGCTTCCCAAGGAGAGGACGTCAAAGGACACCCTAGGGTATTCAACAGTGAGGTATGTAACACCTTTTCTAGGATGAACCTGCAAACTTAATTGTCCAACCATGCATATACACATTATATAATTATATACATCTTGATATATGCAGAAAACTGTTTAAATATAAAAATATTTTATATATTTATGACATATTCATTGAGATGAATGCATGAGTTTATTTTTTTCTGGTTTTAAAATATAGCTGAAAAAGCTATTTTATTATCTGAATATTGCTTTAGTTATATCTCATCCATGACTATTTACCTTTCCATTTTTATGAAAATTTAAGTAGTTTGAATGTATGAATTTGTATTTTTCCCCAAGACCATTAAACTACTCAGATGTTCAAAATGCTTTGTTTTCCATATTCATTATTATTTTCTCATCTCACTGTATCAGTACCTGGGAATTCAAGGTATATACTATTTCTACGAGAAATATATAACTATAATAGAGGACTGTTTTTAAAGTAGTTCTATAAGAATTTGAAAAAGGCATAACTTTGTTTTTCAGGGACTAACACTAAAACCTTATCAATTACATTTATTTATACTATTGCAAAGGAGCAACCAGAGAGAATGGACATGCCCAATGCAAGAGAATGACAGAAAAGAGTTAAGACCACACTTCAAAAGTTTTTTTCTCATACTATTCCCCAACTAAGACTCTGTTGACATATGCCACATCCATTCAAAACAACCTTATGCCACTTATTTTTCACACTGATTAGGAGAATTTCTAAGACCCATATTTTATTCTGATTTCAGTATCTGTTTCAGGGTTAACTTTTAGGGGAGAAATCAGCAACCAGACCTAAGCTAAAATGTCATCTTTTACTAATATTTTCACTATTAGATTTTAATTGTTAAGTCTCTTTGTATTAAAATTAATTTTAAAAAAAACAGTTGTCCAGTTTGATTTACTGCATTGATAAATTTTATTTTTTAATAATTTAATTAGAGTTTCACATCACTGTTCATAGATGAGAATGGCATGCAATATTTCTTCCATCATTGTGTTTTCATTGTTGTACAATGCCTCAAAAATAATTGTAAGCTTAATCTTTCTTTACTGTTTCCAAAACTAATTTTGGAGAGTGTATTTTTTTGTCTGTCTATAATGTTGGATTTACATTTATTTCCTAATACTAATTTTTAAAACTATTGGTATGTTTAATGTTCTACTAATATTTAAACAATTTTAAAATTGTATTTTTAAGACACTTTTAATTTTATGTTAATTATAATTAATTATTCATAACAATATATTTAAACTCCTACAGATATATCTTTTAAAATTTTTATTATTTTAATATATTTGTAATACTGGTCATCTGCATGCCTCATTTATCATTCTAATCATTCTGACTTAAAGTTTTCTACTAGTATTCCTACAGGTAGTGTTTTTTGGTTTTTTGGTTGGTTGCTTAATAATATCTCCAAGTTTCTTTGCATCTTTTTGTCTGGGTTTCTATAAAATTCTGTTTTTCACTGAATTTCCATACTTCTATATCTCTTGGGCAAATTTGTTGTTTTGCTCTTTTTAAAAAATTCTAGGGCTCAATGATTTTCTAACATATTTTTAAACTTTCTTTATATTCCAACAAACCTAGTTATATTTAAAAATGCATCTGATTGCTTAGCAGGATCTGCTTGCTGTTTTTTTTTTTAATTTAGGTCTATTTCATAACTTATTATGATTCTTTAAAAGTATATTAATAATTCACAGTATAGTTTTATTTACCAATTTGTGATTTTGGGGAGCTATATTTATTTTTCATTTCTTATTTTTGATTTTTTTCAGAAAATAAGGACTGCATTATATCATTTCTATGAAGTTACCAGTTTTTGCAGTATTCCACATAACCTTAAAAATATATGTCCCCCGGCTCAGCACCTGTGGCTCAACGGGCTAAGGCGCCAGCCACGTGCACCTGAGCTGACGGGTTCGAATCCAGCCCAGGCCTGCCAAACAACAATGACGGCTGCAACCAAAAAATGGCCGGGCGTCGTTGTGGGCGCCTGTAGTCCCAGCTACTTGAGAGGCAGAGGCAGGAGACTCGCTTCAGCCCAGGAATTGGAGGTTGCTGTGAGCTGTGATGCCACAGCACTCTATCCAGGGTGACA
>CAUYON010021804.1:0-11068 GCA_963573935.1 Arctocebus calabarensis | reverse complement strand
GTCTCCTGCCTCCGTCTCCCAAGTAGCTGGTTCCACAGGTGCCCGCCACAACACCCGGCCATTTTTTGGTTGCAGCCATCATTGTTGTTTGGCAGGCCCGGGCTGGATTCGAACCTGCCAGCTCAGGTGTACGTGGCTGGCACCTTAGCCCATTGAGCCACAGACGCCGAGCCATAAGTGTCACTTTAATGTGCTAGGAGCCATAGCTTCACTTGCTAATGTTTCACTACAAATTAAGCATGTGGGCCGTGGTGGATGTCCTTTACTACCGATGAAACTGTTTTTAATCTAGTTGCTGATGACGTACTAGATGAAGCAGTACTCGACGCCCTAGCATTGTCTTGCCATTTTTATTTCTTTACTAAAAACTTGTTCATTTTAATTGAATGGTATGTAATAAATATAAAAAAGTCAAATCAAAAATAACAAAAATCAGTAAAAAAAAAAGCTCATACTTTAAAAAAAGAAAAACAGGTATTAATTAAACAAATGTGGAAATTTTTCAAAACTAGGAATTGAAGGTAATTGTGCCCAGCTATTTCGCTATTTCACATCCAGACAGAACTATAGGACCTGTTCAGTACGAGCTACACCTCCTTACAACTTCAGGCACTCCAAGGGATTGCTCAGTCACACGCTTCATTCACTTCGGGTGATTTCGACATATATCAGTGTTAATCTGCAAATCTCTGTCAAATGCCATCTGTAAATGTGTCTCAAAACCTTCTTTTTCTTTTTTTTTTTTTTCTCTTTAGAGACAGAGTCTTACTTTGTCACCCTCGGTGGAGGGCTGTGGCATCACATCTCACAGCAACCTCCAGCTCTTGGGCTTAGGTGATTCTCTTGCCTCAGCCTTCTGAGTAGCTGGGACGACAGGTGGCCGCCACAATGCCCGGCTATTTTTTTGTTGCAGTTTGTCCGGGGCCGGGTTTGAACCCGACACCCTCGGTGTATGGGGCCGGTGCCCTACTCACTGAGCCACAGGCGCCGCCCCAAACCTTATTTTTCAAGGCTACACTCCACCCACTTTACACTTGATCTTAGCCAAAAGGCCAAGAAGCGATTCCACCCACTTTAGAAATAAGCCAGCGTTTATTTATTATAACAATGTTATACTTGTATAATTAATTTAAAGAGATTTTAGTTTGAAAGTACACTTACTGTGCTTTGAACATCTTTGAAAATAATTTAATTAATGATCTTTAAAAATTTTTGGTATAGTCTCAGGTTTGACAAGGACTTGACTACACATAAGAACCATGAGCTCCCTAAAAGAAGGAACCCAGGTGTCTTAGTATGCTTTCTGCTGCTATACAAGAATATCACAGACTGGTAATTTATAAAGAGAAATCGTTTATTTGGCTCATAGTTCTGGAGGCTGGGCAGTCCAAGAGCGTGGTGCTGGCATCTGGCAAGGGTCTTCTTGCTGCACCATTCCATTCACAAGATAGAAAATAAGACCCCAAATTATCCTTTTATTGGGAACCCACTCTCAACATAAGTAACTCATTCCTGTCACGTGGTATTAATCTACTTACAAGGGCAGGGCACTCATGACCTAATCACCTCCTAAAGGTCTCACCTCATAATATTTTCACAATGGCAATAAATTTCAACATGAGTTTTGGAGGAAGTATTGAAACCTTAGCACCAAATGTTATACTGGAGAAAATATACTGCCCTGTCCTTCCACAAATGGAGACTGAGGAGGACGTGATCCTTGGTTAAAAGGGGCCAAGCAACCCCTTGGGTTGTCTTTAGCAGAATCCTTTTTTTTTGAGACAGAGTCTCATTTTGTTGCCCTTGGTAGAGTGCCGTGGCATCATGGCTCACAGCCTCAAACTTTTGGGCTCAAAGTGATTCTCCTGCCTCAGTCTCCCTAGTGGCTGGGACTACAGGTGCCCACCACATGCCTGGCTATTTTTAGAGATGGGGTCTCACTCTCGCTCAGGCCAGTGCCCTCGTGGTCCAGAGTCCCATAATTGTGTAGCAGATGGATGTTTACCCTGCCACAAGGAGATGTCAGGACAGTGAGTGTCCTCTTAGTGGGATGGACTGGGGCTTGCCCCTGACAGGGTAGCGGCTGGCTTTTACACCTCCAGATCCCTGATTCTGTCAACATGCAGTGGGTGCAGCTGCCTCACCAGAGCGGGTACATAGTTACCACTACTCTTTGCAGTAAAGCCAGTAGAGATTCACATGAAACAGCCAAATGCCTGTGGCTGCCATAGAAAGGCCTTCAAACTTCTGCTATGGGAAGAGCTGACAGACAGCTCCAGTGTCCCCCTCTTGTGTCCTCAATCTCGCTGAGGCTGTTCTTCCCAGCCTCTGACATAGGTGTCCCAGGTGGGGGTGCCAGGAACATGGTGGGGCAAGCCCTTTCCAGTGGGACTCCTATAATGGTGACATGGGCTGGAAGATTCCTCTTGAGTCTGGCCAAACCACTGGCAGTCCAAGAGCGTGGTGCTAGCATCTGGCAAGGGTCTTCTTGCTGCACTGTTCCATTCACAAGACAGAAAATAAAAGCCAAACTTACCCTTTTATTGGGAGCCCAAAACTACCAACAGAAGGACCATGTAGTAAGTTCTGCAGGGAAAGCCCCAAAGCCAGATGGCCTGGTTTCTAAGCACCAGGCAGAAATCTAAACTTCATTTGGAGGCTCACACCTGTAATTGCAGCACTTTGGAAGGCCGAGAAAGGATTGTTTGAGACAAGGAACTCTAGACCAGGCTAGATAACACAGCAAGATCCAAGAGCTACAAAAAATAAGGAACAAATCACGGCTCTCAGGAGGCTGAGGCAGGAGGATCACTTGAGGCCAGGAGTTTGAGGCTTCAGGGAGCTAAGATACTTCACTGCTTTCCAGCCTGAGGGATGGAGCAAGACCCTGTCTCTTAAAAAAAAATCAAAAACAGGGGCAGCGCCTGTGGCTCAAAGGAGTAGGGCGCCGGCCCCATATGTCGGAGGTGATGGGTTCAAACCTATCCCCGGCCAAACACTGAAAAAAAAAAAAATCAAAAACAATAACATGAAAAAAAAATAAAAATAAAAAACATCAACTTCATTTGGAGCCACATGGACCTGAGTTCTTCTGTGGCTTCTCAGATCTTCCAGTGACCTCAGTTCTCCTCCAGAAAAGGGACGGTTGTGAGGATGAAATGAGAGCCTAGGTGGAAAGGACCTGGTGCACACTATTCCTTTGCTTGGTGGGCCCTCAGCCTCAGGGGCGGCCCCAGCCCACCTCCTGACCCTGGGCACCTCCTGCTTTCCTAACCCAGAGAGCACACAAACAAGCTCTCTCTGCTGTGAGGACCTGGTCCCTCTGACACCATTTCAGCTGCAGAATCACGAGCAGGTCATGCCCCTCCCAGATACTTGGTGTCTTCCATTACCCTTTGCCAGCTTTTGTTGGCATGAAGGGCCTTAGAGCTGGAGAAAACCACGAGAGAGATATAGAACCACAGCAATAGCACTTACACATCATCTAAGGGAAGGGTGGCTCTCCAGGTGGGAAACAGAATCAATCAGTAAATACAGTAGAACCTCCGCCCTGTAGCAGCCCACCTCCCTACACCGACCACCTCCTTAAGTTGATCTAAATTTCATAGACCAGACATGCACCACCTGTACGTATCAGTACAGTAGGCCTAGTTCCTTATGTTGACCACCTAGGTATGTTGACCAGTTTGTTACAGTCCCTGGGGTGGTCAACTTACAGAGGTTCTACTGCAAAAAGTGATGATGAAAGAAGCCAACTATGTGGCAGGCCCAATACTCAATGTTTTACATTCATTTACTGCCCGAAGTAGCCAATGACGGAAGCTTTATTATCATCCTCATATGACAAATGAGGAAATTGAGGCAAGATGAGGTGATTTTCCTTCGTTTTCTCATCTGCAAAATGGGGATCATGGTGCATGTTGGTGTGAACACAAAATGTAGAATCGCACCTAAAAGGCTTGAGATAGCTGGTGAGCTAGTTCTCAAGCTGAAGCATGCTTCTGCAATATGCCCTTGCTAATTAACATGATTTTGTTTTTGAGGCAGAGTCTCACTCTGTTGCCCCAGGCTAGAGTGCTGTGGCATCAGCCTAACTCACAGCAACCTCAAACTCCTGGGTTCAAGTGGTCTTCCTGCCTCAGCCTCCCAAGTAACTGGAACTATAAGTGTCTGCACAATGCCCAGCTAATTTTTCTATTTTTAGTAGAAACAGGGTCTTGCTCTTGCTCAGGCTAGTCTTGAACTACTGAGCACAAGCCATCCTCCTTCCTGAGCCTCCCAAAGTGCTAGGATTACAGGTGTGAGCCACCGTGCTCAGCCTAACATGGTATTTTTGGGCTTTGCCTGTATGGCCCTCAAAGCTCTGGCTTTTTCCCTGTGTGACCTCACTGCAACTCATCCATGCTCCTCTTGATGGACACTGTAGATTTGGGTCTTCTCAGAAGCAGATGCCAAGACACAATTAAACACACAAGACATTTGCTTGTGCAAATGCATGGGGAAATACCCATGAAAGATAAAAGGATATGAGCTAAAGAGGGTAGGGAGAGTCTTCGGATGGACCATGTAGTAAGTTGGGGTTTTACCTGGTGCTCCAATTGGGGCTTTCCCTGTGGAAACTTTCTACATGGTTCTTCTTGATCTAATCCACTGTATTGACTGGAAGGACCAACCAGAAGGCAGGGAAAATAGCCGTTCAGGAGTCATTTGCATAAGATTTCCTGGGTCTGCTTGGACACTAAGGATTGGCAGAAATTTAGGATGGCTATTTGAGAATAAAAACACCATTTGCTTCGTGTCCTCATCACTAGGAATCTCCAGCTCCAATCTTGACTAAGTTATGATAAAATATAAACAAAGGTGGAAGCTCAGTGGGGAAGCAGGTGAAATACTTTATCTTAAATAACAAAATGCACTTCTGTATTGTGTGCAATTTCTGTTTGATTCCCCCCAGGTAACCTAGGTTTTACTGCACACTTACTTTGAAGCAGAATTTGTCACTTTTTGAGATTATTCCAGAAGAAAATCTGCAGCCAAAGCATTGGTGAGAGATATGAATTTGATTGACGATGCCCGGGCCTGTCAAGGAAAGTTCTGAACACCCTTTGCCCCAGCCTTACATCTCTGCCACGTCCCCTCTGCTTGGCTGTGTCGCCGTCTAGGGGATGAATTCCCTCTGGCTCCAGGCTTCAACACCTTACCTTACCTAACCTCCACATTCCTCCCTCTTTCTTAGGCAGAATTTTGTTAGCCAAACCTGTGTTACCACCTCCATCTTCCTACCAAACAAACCAGAGCAATACTTTTAAATTTTTTTTTTTTTTTTTGAGACAGAGCCTCAAGCTGTCGCCCTGAGTAGAGTGTCATGGCAATACAGCTCACAGCAACTTCCAATTCCTGGGCTCAAGCGAGTCTCTTGCCTCGGCCTCCAAAGTAGCTGGGACTATAGGCGCCCGCCACAACGCCTGGCTATTTTTGTTTTGGTTGCAGCCGTCATTGTTGTTTGGCGGGCCGGGCTGGATTCGAACCCGCCAGCTCAGGTGTACGTGGCTGGCGCCTTAGCCCGCTGAGCCACAGGTGCCGAGCCCAGAGCAATACTTTTATAAGTGGTAATGGTCATCTCAATAAATGCAGAAAGATGTTTGACAAATTTTAATGTGCAACAAAAATAAACAAATGGGGCCTCATCAAGTTAAAAAGTTTCTGCACAGCTAAGGACGCAGTCAACAAAGCAAAGAGACAACCTTCAAAATGGGAGAAGATATTTGCAAGCTACAAATCTGACAAAGGGCTAATAACCAGAATCTACAAAGAGCTCAAGCAAATAAATCCACAACAACAACAACAAAGAGAGCAGACCGTTAAAGTCTGGCCAAAAGATATGAATAGAATCTTTTCCCCTGTGGACAGATGAATGGCCAAAAACTCATGAAAGAATGCTCCTCATCTCTAATTATTAGATAAATGCAAACCAAAACCACGTTGAGATATTACTTAACCCCAGTGAGAAATGCCTAAGTCACAAGGTCCAAGGTAACAGATACTGGTATGGGTGTGGAGAGACGGGAACATTCCTGCAGTGTTGGTGGGACTGCAAACTAGTACAGCTTTAATGGAAAGAAGTTATGGAGCATCCTCAAAGAACTACAAGTAGGCCTTCCATTTGATACTGCAATCCCATTTCTAGGTATCTACCCAAAAGAAAAAAAATCATTTTACCATTAGGACGTATGCACTCTAATGTTTATAAGAAGCCCAATTTACAATTGCAAAGATGTGGGAACAACCCAAGAACCCTTCAGCGCATGAATTGTATCTGTTCACCACGGGATACTACTTAGCCAGAAAAAGATGGAGATTTTGTATCCTTTGTTATAACTTGGATAGATCTGGAGAACAGCTCCTAGGTGAAGTATCACAAGAATGGAAAAACAAGCATCTCAAGTACTCAATGCTAATTTGAAACTTGTAGATTAACAACATGCTCACATAGGAGAAAAACTCAGTTAAAGCCAGGGGTGTCTGCAGTGTCCTTCCTCGATAAAGTGGAACAATGTGCTGGCATATGGCACGCTTCCTGGGTGAAGGACACATCTACAATTTAGACTTTACCTTACAAATACAAACATTGTAAACCTAATCCCACGTACCCTCATATTAATCAAACATTTTACAAAAGAGACAAGGATGTCAGTTGTCACCATTACAATTTAACATTGTTCTGAGTGCTCTAGCCAATGTAATGTCATAAGAAAAACAAAATTACATAGCTTTGGGGAAAAAAATTTCAACATGAATTCATAGTTTTGTTTTGTTTGTTTGTTTGTTTGAGACAGAGTCTCACTATGTCTCGCCCTCAGTAGAGCGCTGTGGTATCACAGTTCACAGCAACCTCAAACTCTTGGCTTAAGTGATTCTCTTGCCTCAGCCTCCCAAGTAGCTGGGACTTACAGGCACTTGCCATAAGCCCGGCTATTTTTGTTATTGTTGTTGTTGTCCTTGTTGTTTCGTAGGCCTGGCCCAGTTTGAACCACCAGCCCCAGTGCATGTGGCTGGCGCCCCAATCGCTGAGCTATGGGTACCAAGCCAAACATGTATTCGTAGTTTTAAAAAATCTCAGAAAACTAGGAATAGAAAGAAACTTTAATCTTATAAAGGATATCTTTGAAAAAAATGTATAGTTCACATCATAGTTAATGGGATGATAACTTCTATTCAACATTGGGCTGGGGACAGGGGTGGGGCGGTATCCTAACTTAACTCATGGAAGAAGGCCACACACACAAAAAAAGGTCATTGCAGTACATTGAGCTCCATAGAGACAGCACCGGGGCAAGTGAGAACCGGACGGCCGCTTATTTTTCCTCAGCGACTCTGTGCCTCGCTGAGGAAAAATAACTAAACACGGGCAAAGGAGATCCTATGAAGCTGAGAGGCAAAATGTCATCACAGGCATTCTTTGTGCAAACTTGTTGGGCGGAGCACAGGAAGAAGCACCCAGACGCTTCAGTCAACTTCTCAGAGTTTTCTAAGAAGTGCTCAGAGAGGTGGAAGGCCTTGTCTGCTAAAGAGAAAGGAAAATGTGAAGATCTGGCAAAGGCGGACAAGGCCCGTTAGGAAAGAGAAATGAAAACCTGTATCCCTCCTAAAGGGGAAACCAAAAAGAAGTTCAAGGATCCCAATGCACCCAAGAGGCCTCCTTCGGCCTTTTTCTTGTTCTGTTCTGAGTATCGCCCCCAAATCAAAGGAGAACATCCCGGCCTGTCCATTGGTGATGTTGCAAAGAAGCTGGGAGAGATGTGGAGTAACCCCGCTGCGGGTGACAAGCAGACTTACGAAAAGAGGCTGCAAAACTGAAGGAAAACTACGAAAAGGATATTGCTGCAGTCAGAGCTAAAGGAAAGCCTGACGCCGCAACAAAGGGAGTCGTCAAGGCTGAAAAAAGCAAGAAAAAGAAGGAAGAGGAGGAAGATGAAGAGGATGAAGAGGATGAAGATGAAGAAGACGATGACTATAATGATGAAGAAGAAGATGATGAATAAGTTGGTTCTAGCACAGTTTTTTTTCTTGTCTATAAAGCATTTAACCCCCCCTGTACACAACTCACTCCTTTTAAATAAAAAAACAGAAATGGAAGTCTGTGTAAGATTTGTTTTTAAACTGTACAGTGTCTTTTTTTGTATAGTTAACACACTACCGAATGTGTCTTTAGATAGCGCTGTCCTGGTGGTGTTTTCAATAGCCACTAACCTTGCCTGGTACAGTATGGGGGTTGTAAATTGACATGGAAATTCAAAGCCGGTTCTTGTTGGTGCACAGCACAAATTAGTTATATATGGGGATGGCAGTTTTTTCATCTTCAGTTGTCTCTGATGCAGCTTATACGAAATCATTGTTCTGTTAACTGAATACCACTCTGTAATTGCAAAAAAAAAGTTGCAGCTGTTTTGTTGACATTCTGAATGCTTCTAAGTAAAAACAATTTTTTTATTAAAAAAAAACAACAAAAAGAAGAAGGAAAGAAAGGCATAGATATTGGAAAGACTAGTGAAACAGTCTTTTTTCCTGAAACAATGTGATTATGTACAAAATTCTCAGGACTCTACAAATAACGTAAATTCAGCAAAGTCACAGGATACAAGATCAATAAAGAAGATTAATTGCAATAAAATCAATTATATTTATATATACTAGCAATGAACTACCTGAAATGATTTTAAGAAAACAATTCCAGCTGAGTGTGGTGGCTCATGCCTGTAATCCTAGCACTCTGGGAAGCCAAGGCAGGAGAATTCCTTGAGCTCAGGAGTTCAATACTAGCCTGAGCCAGAGCAAGACCCTATCTTTACTAAAGTAGAAAAATAAGCCAAGCATCGTGGCAGGTACCTGCAGTCCCAGCTACTTGAGAAGCTGAGGCAGGAGGATCACCTGAACCTAGGAGTTTGAGGTTGCTGTGAGCTAAGCTGACACCACAATACTCTATCTTAGGCAACAGAGTGAGACTCTGAAGATGAAAGAAAGAGAGAAAGAGAGAAGAGAGAGAGAGAGAGAGAAGGAGGAGTGAGGAAAAACAATTCCATTTACAATAGCAAAAAAATAAAATATTCTGGAATAAATTTTACAAAAACAGTACACTGAAATCTATAAAACATCATTGAAAGAAATTAAAGAAGACCTAAAAAAGGGGAGAGATGTTCCTAAATTGGACGACTTAATTTGCTGTGATAGCTGTGCTTGCCAAACTGATCTACAGAGTCAATACATTTCTATTCAACACATTCCTCACTGGCTCTTTTGTAGAAACCAAAAGATTGATTCTAAAATTTATAGATAAATTCAAGGGTCTTGAGAAAGAAGAACAAAAAGAACTCACATTTCCTGACAAGGGTGCCTAAACAGTTCAATGGAAGAAAGAACATTTTCTTCAACCAGTGTTGCAGGGGTAGCTGGATAGCCATATACAAAAGAATGAAGTAGGATACCTACATATGCAAAAACATATACAAAATTAGAGCTAAAAATTATAAAATTCTTAGAAGAAAGCATAGGGGTAGATAGATCTTCATGACCTTGGAATATGGAATGGTTCTTAAACATCATACCAAAAACACAAGCAACAACAACAGCAGGAAAATTTAGAAACATTGTTCTTCATGAAAATTAAACGTCTTTGTGTATCAAAGGACACTATCAATAAAGTGATGAGAAAATCCACAAAATGGGAGAAAATATTCATGAGTAATATATCCGATTAGGGACTAGCATCAAGAATACATTAAAACGCCTGTAGTCCCAGCTATTCGGGAGGCTGAAGCAAGAGAATCGCTTAAAGCCCAGGAGTTGGAGGTTGCTGTGAGCTGTGTGACGCCACAGCACTCTACTGAGGGTGATAAAGTGAGACTTTGTCTCTACAAAAACAAAAAAAAGAATACATTAAGAGACTGGGTGCGGTAGCACATGGTTGTAATCCTAGCACTTGGGAGGCCGAGGCGGGTGGATTGTCTGAGCTCAAGGGTTCGAGACCAGCCTCAGCAAGTTCGATACCCAGCTACTTGGGAGGCTGAGGCAAGAGAATCGCTTAAGCCAAGAGTTTGAAGTTGCTGTGAGCCGTGATAGCACAGCACTCTACCAAGGGCGAGACATAGTGAGACTCAGTCTCAAAAAAAAAAAAAAAAGAATATATTAAGACTTCCACAACTCAAAAAACAAAAAATAAACAACACAGGCAAAGGACTTGAACAGATATTTTCCTAAAGAAGGTACACGAATGGCCAAGAAGCACATGAAAAGATGCTCAGCATCATCAGTCATTAGGGAAAAGCAAATCAAAACCACAACGAGATGCTATTTTAGGTACAATAGGTTGGCCATAAACAAAACAAAACAAAAATGAAACAGCAAATGTTGGCAAGGATGTGGAAAAAGTGGAACCTCATGTAGTGGTGGTAGAAAAGTAAAATGGTGCAGCTACTGTGGAAAACAGTACGATCGTTCCTCAAAAAATTAAAAATTACATTTTTAAACTACCATCTTAAGAGTGGATCCTAAAATATACTCTTTTTTTTTTTGAGACAGAGCCTCAAGCTATCACTCTGGATAGAGTGCTGTGGCATCACAGCTCACAGCAACCTCCAATTCCTGGGCTCAAGCAAGTCTCTTGCCTCTGCCTCCCAAGTAGCTGGGACTACAGGCGCCCGCCACAACACTCGGCCATTTTTGGTTGCAGCCGTCATTGTTGTTTGGCAAGCCCGGGCTGGATTCGAACCTGCCAGCTCAGGTGTATGTGGCTGGTGCCTTAGCCCGTTGAGCCACAGGCAGCGAGCCCTAAAATATACTCTTTTTTTTTTTTTTTTTTTTTGAGACAGAGCCTCAAGCTGTCACCCTGGGTAGTGCTGTGGCATCACAGCTCACAGCAACCTCCAATTCGTGGGCTCAAGCGAGTCTCCTGCCTCTACCTCCCAAGTAGCTGGGACTACAGGCGCCCACCACGATGCCCAGCCATTTTTTTTGGTTGCAGCCATCATTGTTGTTTGGCGAGCCCGGGATGGATTCGAACCTGCCAGCTCAG
>CAUYON010021802.1:0-13415 GCA_963573935.1 Arctocebus calabarensis | reverse complement strand
AGTTTTATACAGTTTTATGCCTGGCAGGAGAGTGCCAATGGCACCCTATTAGGGGAAAGCGGTCCAGCTTTTAAGGTATGGTAGAGTGGGAAGACATCTGAACTCTGGTCACTTGTTTGTATGGAGGTATGGGGTATGCTGTGACCCAATCTCATGGGGGGGGAGGGGACTCCTGTCTGCTTGGTGATGTGTTCTGTACCTTTTATTTGTATCCTTGGGGTCACAGGTCGCTCCAGCAGGGTTGATGTGCATTCCTCGACCTTGTCTCTTGGCTCAGCTCCAAACTGTTGGCTTTCTCGCTAAATTTCTGACCTTTAACTCTCCTTCTGGACAGAAGCATCTGCAGAAAGCTGGCTACAGACCGCCATCTTGGCTCCTCCCCCACAACCTATATATCTTAAGTGTATTTGGGTTGTGTTTTTATCCATTCCTCTAACCTATATATTTTAAGTGGTGAATTTAGATCATTCATAAAGTTAGTAATGACATCTGAGATTCTGCTCTAGTCATCATGTTGATTGTTACCTAGCTGCTTTGTATTCTCCATTAGGTTTCTGTTTAAGATGCCCTGTGGATTTTATTTTTTCAATTAGTTTTATACTGGTGAGAATTGATCTTTTATCTCAATATTAAGAATTTCTTATAGGTCTAGTCTTGTGATGACAAATTCCCTTAGCATTTGCTTGTCTGAGGAAGACTTTGTTTCTCCTTCATTTATGAAATTTAGCTTTGTAGGATACAAAATTATTGACTTACCAGCATTCTGTTTAGGATGACTTAACATAGGACCCCAATAGCATTTGGCTGTGGATTCTGCTAAGCAGTCTGCTGCTGTTAGCCTGATGTGTTTTCCTTTATAACCTATTTGATATTTTTATCTCACAACCCTTGGGATTCTTTCCTTTATATGGACTTTAGATAGCCCCATGATTATATACCTTGGTGATATACTTTTAGCAATGAATTTTCCAGGAGTTCTTAGAATTTCACATATCTGTATTTCTCTAGCAAGATCAAGGAATTTTTTCTCAATTATTTACTCCAATAGGTTTTAAAATTTTTTGTTTTTGCCTCTTTCTCAGGAATATCATGATTCTCAGGTTTGAGTGGTTTACATAATCCCAAATTTCTTGATAATTTTGTTCATTTTTGTTCTTTTTTGCTTATTTTTGTTCAACTGGTTTAATTTAAAAGACTCATCTTCAGGCTCTGAAATTATTTCTTCATTTTGATCCATTCTATTCTCTGAGCTTTCCTCTGCATTTTATAAATGCATTAATGTGTCTTATTTCTATAAGTTCTGATTTTAAATATATATATACTATTAAACTTTTCATTTATGTTTTAATTTTGTTTTTGTTTCTTTGTGTTGATTTTCAACTTTCAGTTTGATTTCATTGAGCTTTCTTACAATCCACATTCTGAAATTTTATCTGCCATTTTAATAGTTTCCTATGGTTGAGATCCATTTCTAGAGAGCTAGTGTGATCCTCTGGGAGTGTTGAAATGCTCTGTTCATACTTTCAGAATATTTATGACAATTATTTTTCATCCAGAGCTGTCCTTCTTACTGGTGACTTTAATTTATTTGATAGAATATTTTATTATTTTTGTTTAACTTTGTTATTTTATCCCTGTCAAGGTGTGCCTAAAATTTATTAGGACTTTTGTTTTTTGTTCATTTGTTTGGCTTCAATTTTGGGTACTTTCAGGGAGCCAGGGCTCTGTATGTGTTCCTTAGTTGTAGTCTTTGTGAAATGACTTTCTCAGATGCTAGGTATATCAGACAAATACTAGGCTGTAGTTTACCCACCACACCAGTAGGTGAGGCTTACTTATAAGAGCCAGCTGCAACAGGAAGACAGGGGTGTGTGCTTGGTCTAAGTTTGCTCACATAGTGGGGTGACCTGTGGAATGGGTGCAATCCTGTCTTTCCTGCTCAGCCCCTTTGGATGAATTTCTGCCCAACTCTTTTTTGTTTTTCTTCCTAACCCCAGCTTTTTCCCATATGGTTTCTGGTAGGTTCTGGCACTCTTCCTTCTGTTTTCAAAGTAAGCCAAGCTTACTCATCTCTTTTTCTTTCCAGAGGCAACTCTAATCAGCCATCTTAGATCTCCTTTCCCTTTCATTAACATTTAAAAACATGGCAATTTGAATGAGGGAATTTATGTAGTCTTACTCTAAGTGTGTATTATATACCTTAAACTCATGCCAACTTGATTATGAAAAGAGAGGTAGTTTGAAATTCATGCACATAATTTAGCAATTTTTGAATAATTCCATTTCTTCTTCAAGGAATGGCTTAATAAACACTTATTATTAAAAGAAAAATTTTGGTTGGCAAAAATCAGGGAACCTACAGGCACACCAAAATACCATTCTTTAGACATCTGTATATAATAATGTACAAATGAAGACTCTAGAGGGTTTTATAATAATATTTTATCTATGTACAATGCATTTTCATGAACTATCTTAGTGGACTTTATTATGAATCACAATTATAATCCAGCTTTAGAACATACTTCTTAATTAGTTGATATTTTTATTTTATCATTACAGATAAGAGGAATGTTAATTTTTTCAAGGTCATTCAAGTAATCAGAGGCTAAAGTAGGAATGGAATAAAAGATCTCTACCTCAGTTATCTGATGCATATCATTATGGGCTTACAAATGGGTTGGCAAAGAAAAACAAAATTTCAGAAGAAATAATGGAAAAAATAAATATACTACTAGAAAGTCATATAAAGCAACTCAAAGTTTTAATATGTGAAGCTAAGAATATTCTTACCTATATGCATTTCAGTAGCTCCATAATTTAAAAGAATAAAGAAATTAAGAGAAAAACAAATCTTAAATTACATTTCTTCTAAATATCTTATGTCTAACTGAAGTATCAGTGATAGCAAAAGAAGCAATTTTTTAATAGCCATGGAAAAATTATAGGTGGTTTATACTAATATAAAGTCCTGGAAATAAATATATAAACTGAAAAATTGCTTTTCTATCTTGGAATGACATAACCATTGCATTGCAGTTTTAAAAAAATAAAATTAAATAGAAAAGATAAAATTATAAATTTTGGTTCTAAAAAGCAACGAATTTTATATAGTATTCATATTGACACCTAAAAACACAATTTTAATTGGTTTCTAGAATTTAAATAAAATAAAAGCCAAGGCTTTGTTACATCTAAGAAATAGTTATTTCCCATAACTATAAATAGGATATCTATTTATTTTTTGTCCAGTCTGAACTACTTACCCCTACACTTAACCAGTCCTCAAATGGATATGCAAGGGGACTAATGGAGTGAAAAATTATTGATAAAATTGAATTAAATGAACTTCCACTTTTTTCTACTACTACATCTTAATTTTACCCATTATATTTTTAAAACATATGTTTAGTGAAAATAAAGTTCTTTTACTCAGTCTCACCAAATTAAAGAATGAAAACACTATATTATCACTTTTTTGCATCTAAAACCAAGGTAAGAATACAGTGCATCTAAAAATCAACAGCATAAAAGAGGTAAAGTCTCCATCTTTTTAAAAGCTGCATAATATTCCATGGTATACTTATACCACAATTTATTAATCCATTCAAGGGTTGATAGGTACTTGGGCTTCTTCCATGACTTGGCTATTATGAATTGAGCTGCAATAAACAATCTGGTTCATTGTTTATATCTTTGTTATAAAGTGACTTTTGGTCATTTGGATATACACCCAGTAGAGGAATTGCAGGATTGAACAACAGGTCTACCCTCAGATCCCTGGGTCTTCTCCATACTTCTTTCCAAAACACATATCCTACTTAGTAAAGTATCTCAAGAATGGAGGAAAAAGTATCAAATGTACTCAGCACTATAATGAAACCAATTTACAGTCACACTTTCATATGAAGAATAGACCACAGCTATGGCCCAGGATGAAGAAGGGAGGGGGGATGGAAGAGGAGGAGAAGGGCAGATGGAGGGAGGGTGAATGGCGGGATCACACCTATGGTGCATATTGCAAGGGTACATGTCGGATCTATTAAGTAAGGAGTATGAATGTCTTAATATGATAATTAAGTAAATGAGGTGAGGGATATATCAACCAGTGCTATGTAAATATTCCAAATTGTATATGAAATGAGCACATTGTACCCCCTAAATGCATTAACGTATACATGATCTACCTCTTTGATTTAATAAAAAAAGGAAAGATATAAAAATCAATATCAAAATTTAAAACAAAGTATTTAACATCCATATATTCAAGTAAATTTATAAAGTTATCTTTTAATGCATCATATTACCTAGCCATTATGAAGGAGTTTAGAGATAATTTTTTCAACTCATGGGAGTTCAGAGATAATGTTTTCTCTAATTTTCTGAAAAGGTCAGACTTGTCTAATTTCTCAGAGGTAGTGGGAGACAGGATGAACACCAAGGTTATAACTTGTTCTATCATAACTGATAAGCTATTTTTTTCTTTCTGCATAGCTTATAAACATAGGTACCATCAAATCACCAGTTATGTTTTCCACAAATGATAGTCCAATTTTGTGCTGTTATTTCATTTTAACTAATGAAATGTGTGTCATATAATGAAAGTTTATAGAATCAGAAGAAATTCCTATGACTATGATGACTATAACAGTAATGACCTAGTGAAATATTAATGAAATAAAAACAGCACAATCATTCTCAGTATCCATATCCAGTAAATAAAAATATATGAACCATTCAAAAGCTACACAATCTTTCTCATTTCTGAGATGTGAGAGAAATTTCTGTCAGTCAAATAGAAGAAACACTGTGTGATGCTTATATATTATTTTAGGGAGTGGCCATTCGTTAAAAGCAATCTAAGAGGACAGTTTAACATATATTTTTTTGCATATAAAGACCTCATTAAATAAGTAAAGAAAACATTAAAACCCTACAAGAATGATGGACAAAGAATATTAACCTTTAATGTTTCATTGAGAATGATAGGTGGCTTATATTTAAGAAAACCTTAGCTATACTAGTAATCAAAGATATGTAAATTAGTGTAAGAAATCATGTCACTATTACTACAGATTTTAATAATAATAATCTATATTAACTATTATAAAATTTTAAAGGGTACACACTGTCTTCTGCAGAGCATTATTTAGGATGAATAATTTAGAAGCCTAACGTTTCCACCCTTTGGCCCCCCCAAAAATCACATGAGGAAACCTATTTACATCAGTTCACATATAAGGTTTTTGTCCTAAACCTTCCATCCAAACTGTACCTTCCATCAAACCTCCCATCCAGCTATACATCCTGCCTCACTTCTGCAAAGGTCTCAAAGCTCCTTAAGATTTAGTTAAATAAAGTCAGTGACACAGATATGGAGTGACACATCTAATCTATGTGGAAAGTCATTAAATGTTAAATACAGACGTTTAACTCCATCATCTTACATGGGGACCTAAGATTAAGGGAATATATCACGATTAAAATGACAAGAGTTAGTAGCAGAGTAGAACTGAGACCAATTTCTTAGAGGTTCTTGTGTTCTTTTTACAGAACGAAGCTGACAACGATGACATATATGACTCAAAGTGGAAGTTAATTTTAGCCTTTTCTTTATTAAACAAGAAAGCTAAGAAACAAACAGAGAAAAACAGAACTCCTTTTACTACTGTTCCTCTAACCAACGCAATGAATCATTTTCACTGATTCACTAATTTCTTCTTAACTTATTCTGATCACGCTTTTGTTACTTTGAAATCGCTCTTTTCAAGGTCACTAACAATGTCCATTTTGCCAAATCATGGCCATTAAAAAATGACCTTCTACTTGATTTCCCAGTTGCATTGAACAGAGGTGACTACTTTCTCCTTGAAACGTTTTCTTGTCTAGATTTCAGCAGATAGACACTCTTCTGTTTTTCACTTCTGCCTAAAAGAAGATTTCTTGTTAGTCTGGTAGATAAATTAATAAATGAATGTCAAGTAGGAAAAGTCAGAAAGATATTCCAGAAAGGGAATAGTTTTGAACTTACTGAGAAATAGACAGAATTTTTAAAAGCATTTGACAGGACAAATCTCTATTTGAAGAGACTTTTCATATTTCAGAGCAAAGAATAGAGAGATTAGCAAGGATGCAGTATTTAACTTTTGAATTACTGTTTGTTAATTAATTTATCTACAGGAAGATATCAAAAATATTCCACCTTATTTCCGAGGCCATAAAAATTAAAATGCTTTAAGATAGTATAGACACACCTTTAACCTTCTTTAATGTCAAGGAGAAATGCACATTTAAATGCATTTTATCCAATTTTTTATAATTTTCCCCAAAATGATACCATAAATAGCTCAGAACTGCTAAATTTTATGCCAAGTAAAACGGTAATTACCATTTCATCATCTTATAAAATGAAAATTGGGAGACAATATACAAGAGTCTATAAATATTAAAAGAAGAAATATACAGATTATTACCTACAAATGCTTGAAATTTTCTTTTTTTTTTTTTTTGAGACAGAGCCTCAAGCTGTCACCCTGGATAGAGTGCTGTGGCATCACAGCTCACAGCAATCTCCAATTCCTGGGCTCAAGTGAGTCTTCTGCCTCTGCCTCCCAAGTAGCTGGGACTACAGGTGCCTGCCACAATGTCTGGCCACAAAGTTTGAAATTAAAAATAAAATATAATGAAGGTCTAAAGCTCAATTGACCCACATAGCTTAGGCTTCTAAAGTAGCTTTAGGGAAAAACTAAGTTAACAAAATAATTCATTTTACAGGTTGATGATGAGGACATAAAGCTCCACTATAAACTGAGTAAACAGTACAGGTCCAGCCTAGAAGATGTCAAATGCTTACCCTCCATACTCACATGTTCCTAGCTGCCTGCTAACCAGTTGATCAGAAACTGTCAAAGTGAATTTAGTAGTGACAGAATTTCAGAAAAATCACCAATCATTTTTTTTCAGCAAGTCTGTCTCAATTCCAGATTTGAACTTGTTAAATACATCACAAAATATTTTGAAACATCCCCCCCCAAAATAAGAAATGGTAAAATAGCTCGTCTTTTATTTATATCTGACAAGTTTTGCATTGTTTTAAGAATATTGCATATATATATATAATAAATGATGTAGTATATTATTAGCATATATAAGAATTTACGTTGTCTACGTGTACCTGGGAACTTATCAATCCCCTAGGAAGACTGATTGAGAAGAACACAGTAGCTGAGCCACACAGGCTGCTGTTGGTACAGCTGAAAAACCTCGAAACCTGGAACTAAAAGGCAGTGGAACACGCTGGCTGTAGCACATCAGCCTTATTGAGCATGGGAGTCTGTCAATTTTAATTTCAAAAAATTACATGTTGTCAAGTGATATTTCTTTATCACGTTATGCAATTAGTAATGACGATTTAGAAAAAAAGTAGATTTGAATTTAGATTAAAAGGATAATTTATCATTCTGTCCCTAAATCAAGCCAATGAAACTCTAGCTTCGTGTAAAAATCTGCTTTCATCAGAGATCAGCTACCAGTTTCCATTAGCCATAATCAATAAGTCAATCAAAAACAAAACATGGTGATATCTATATATAAAGCAATGGAATCAAATATACATGCTACTTATTTATTCAACTAAATATTATCATAATATTGGTCACAGTTGGCTAGCTGTAACACCCTAACTAATATTCATTAATATTAAAATCAGGTATAGAATATTATTTTATGAACCAGAAAATAGAAAATCCAAATACCATATCTCTACTCAATCTACCACTTTGCTTATTCAGAAGAATAGATTATAAAAATAATGAACAAATTTGAACTATCTAACCATAAAGCGCTTCTATTCAGTTTAATCAGGATAGAAACAAATGAATATTTAAGTTCTAAAAGCAAATGCAAAAGATATGGATCTATTTAAGGGAATCAAATCAACCAAGCATTCACGCTGCATAAGATGTTCATTTCTTTAAAATGACCTCATCCTGATTTTCTTTTAATTTTGTATTCCAAGGCAAAGCAGTTGAAGGTGACATTGTTTCATGTGCCTTTCTAACCCATAAAATTCTTTTGCATATAGGTTGGCATTCAAAATGTTTGTTGGAGGAATTAATGCCATTTGTAGAATATTTATTATTGGCAAATGCATCACCATGTATATTTAGAAGATTGTGTCCTATTTACTTTCAAGATAAATTAAAGCAGGCAGTGATACTAGAAGTGTGATCCAAAAGTTCAATTTGCCCTCATTAGATAACACATATGCACTAATAAGAGTATAGAGATGAGTCTTCCATAGTTTAAGAGAGCAGAACTAAATGAGACTCTGAATATTGTACTTATTTTTACTAATATACATTTGAATATGTTCTACCCTGACTAAAGCCTTTTAAAGGAACAAAATATCAGATAATTGATTTGTATTATTTTTGTTAATAAGTTGACTATCCTGTATGTCGAATGTGCGACATATATAAATGAAACCACTGAAAAAGATATTAGAACAATCAATAAATACATAAGATGCACTTAGGAAAGACTGATTTTCCTGGAATGAACACTATTAGAAACTGTAAGACAAAAATGTCTAACCTGTAATTCACAATGTAAGTAACAGTACTATGCACTATGTAAAGACTCAGAATTGAGTCTCACAACTGTATTTTTATCTATCTAGAAAAGCTTCACAAATGCTATTTAAATCATAATTATCTGCCTCATGTAAAAGTCTAATTGTGCTAATTTTATGTATGACAGAAGGAATTATAATAGGGAAAAAATGAAAATATTTTCAATTCCCAAAATATATAGATTTACTTGCAGTAATACATGCATAGATAGCACTTTTCCTTGTAATTAATTAACATTTGATTGAATTTCCTAATATTACAATTTTGTTAACATACAAAACCTGCATAATTTGTGCAGGCCTTTTCCCATCAGGCATGAATGTAATTATTCCTTATCTTTCAACACAGCCAAGCCCCGTAAATATAATTACAAATTCTTATGTTTACTCAAGCATAAAAAAACTCATAAAATTAATACTGTATTTATCCTCTTACCTTTGTCAGTTATTAAAATACACCAGGGACTTCGTAAATTCATCATCTATGATTACAGTTTCTAGCTGGAATTAATTTTTACTTCGATTTTCAAACTTTAACAAAGACACTATGGGTATTTATGATTCAGGTACTTATCAGAAGTTTGTGCTTGTGACATTCACAAAAACTGAATTTGGTTTAGAAATCTTAACTAGAAACGTCTAAGTATTAAAATGAATTTGGCAAACTGTGCTTAACCCATAAAGTAGCATGACACTCAGGGAAATACATGCTAGAACAACTTTTTTTTTTTTTTTTGTAATGTCCTGTGAATTCTCAGGTCTCGTTAATTCCCAATATCTTAATATGAAACTAGAAAATATATTCAGTGATAATAGAAGTCTTCGAAAAAGGCTCTTGGGATAAAATCAACACGTTTTAACATGTGTCTTAAAACTTCAAGTGTTCAATATATCATCTGGATGCCCATAAGAACTCTATGTTAATGAATTCTGAAACCCATGGAATGTTTATGAAAGGCAAAGGGTGGTCAATTTTTAATCTGTGAAAAAATAGTCAATAAAAAATAATTGAAATATTAATCAACCAATGTGATTTAAGGAAACTAAGTGCCAGCCTTGATATCCGCCATACTCTTTGTTCTGGGGTTTTACTAATGTATGTTCAATCCCTTCCATATTAAACACAAAAGCTGCTGCATTTGATATCTGCCTGCGCCAACTTACAAGGTTATCTAGGAAGCTTAAATAATGACCAACTCATGGAACAAGGTTCTACTCAAGAAGAAATAATATTATATATATTAAAGTTACTTGCAGTGATAACTGTTTATTTATATCACTATAAATTTTCTATCGATGTGAAGCCCCACATTCTATAGCATACAAACAATAATTGAATGCTGTAAAACTAAAGTCTTTTTACATTTCAAAAAGTTTAATAAATACCTATAGAAGTTTATTTTGTGCCGGGTTCATTTCTAAGCACTTCACAAATAATGCTCATTTGGTCTTCCTGACAATATTGTCTCCATTATACATAGGAGAAAACGGAGGCACAGAGAGGTTATATAAATCGCTGAAAGTCACACAGCTATGAAGTGGGAAAAGAGGATTTCAAATCAAGACAGTCTTGTTTCCAGAGTTCACAAACTACTGTGTTCTTGCTTTTTGTTCTTTGAGTCACAACTTAAAAAATAACTTTGTCTTTCATGTTGTGTCAAAGGTACTAATAATGCTGTTTCTGTCTAACTTTTGGCTCACTTGTTATTAAAATGCCTCTAAGATTTTATACTTTTATGATTGCGACTCCCTCTGAAAATGGTCAGTATGGTATAGAAGAAGCATCTGTACTTAAGTATGTGCCGATTCACTACCAGATTTATTTCAACAGAAATCATTTTGGAGATAATGCCAACAGATTTCAATTAATATAATTGTTAAATTATCTTACTGTGGAGAACAAAGGTCTGACACTTGTCTCAATATTCTCAAAGATGTTTTTGATACTTCAATATTTTGTTAGATATGGATTTTTGGTTTTTTCTCGTGATTTTGAATCTTGTATTTTTTAATAAATTTATTTCATATGATTTTCTGAATTTGTTGGCATAAAGCTGCTCATAGTATTTCTATTATCCTTTTAATATGTAGACTGTATAACTGTAACTTCTTCATTCTTTGTATTTGTGACCTGTATATACTTTTTTGCCTTGGTTAGTTCTATCTCTAGGGTTGTCAATATTGTTGATCTTTATAAATAAAGAACTAACATTAATGTTTGTATGACAAATTTTCTCCTCTTATCTGTCTTGATTGTTCCTCTTAAAATTTTCCCTCCCACTTACTTTATTTTCACTTTATCCCTCAATTTTTAGCTTCTTGAGAAAGAATAATTTTGTCTTCTTTTTCATTTAATCACTTAAAGCTATAAAATTTCCCCTAAGCACTGCTTTAATGTTGATATGTTATAGATTTATTTTATCCAGTTCAAAATGATTTCTAATTTTCTTGTGATTTGTTCCTTGATTCATATATTATTTAGAAGTACTGTTTTCCTTGAAGTATTTTAGAAGTATTATTTTCCTACATAAGTTACTGTTCATCATTTCTAAATAATTTCTTTGGTAGTTGGAACACAGACTGTGTATAAATTCAATCCTTTTACATTTATTGATACTTCTTTTATGGTTTCACCAGTGACCTGTTTGGATAAATGTACCAAGTACACTTGAAAAGAATGTGCATTTTATATTCGCTGGGTGTAGTTTTCTTTAAATCTCAATTAGACTCAGGCTTATGGTGGCGTCAAAATCTTCTGTGTCATTAATGTATTTTTTTCTGGTGGTTCTATCAGTTGATGAGAATTGTTCTATCAATCTCTGGAATTAAAATCTGTAACTGCAGACTCTCCATCTTGCCTTTATTACTATCAATTATTGCCTCAAGTACCATACAGCTCTCCTTCTGAGTGTATGCACTTTCATAAATGTTATCTTCCTATCTATTTGGTTATCTTGAAATGCCCTTCTTTACCTCTAGTAATACTCTTTATCTTGAACTCTATTTTAGATAGTCTATTATATATCCTCTAACATTCTTATGCTTTCTGATTTCATGGCATAACGGTTTCCATTCAATTAGTCTGAAATGGTTTTTATATATAAAAGGTGATTTTTATAGGCATCACACTGTTGGCTCTGGCATTTTTATTCCCTTTAACAAACTGTCTTCTAGTTAAAGTGTTTACACCACTAACTTTTAGTGTTGCTAAATATATGGCTGCAGTTACACCTAAATTTTGTTATTTGTTTTCTGATTGTCCCACATGTTCTTCTTTTCCATTGATCTCCCTTTCCTACTTTCCTTCAAATTATTTGAATATTATTTGGAATTCCACTTTTCTCTATCCATTGGCTTTCCATGTCCTCTTTTCTTTATTTTTTAGTAGTTACTCTGCAGACTACGAGATAGCATATTCCTATGTTTCACAGTCTACTTAACTTTTCTATTACGCCACTTCACATAAAATGTTAAGAATCTTCCAATGTATAGGTCTCTATTCTTTTCCCATCATCCTTTATGTTTGAAAAGAATCGCAAAACTATTTTTGTATTTAAGCTTTAAACAGTCATTTGTATTTTCTTTTCTATGTTCTCATATTCTGACATATTTACTATTTCTAATATTATCCCTTCCTGGTAATCCAAGTCTCCTTTGGGTATAATTTCTCTGTCTAAAGAACTTCTTTTAGCATTTTTTGTAACTCAGATCTGTTAACGAGAATTTTCTGGGGTTTTTTTCCTTAAAATGTCATTATTTAAACTTTTTTTCTGACATATTTTCATTTAATATTAGAAATCTGGGGTGCCCATTCTTTCAAATTTAAAGATTCATTCACAGTCTTTTGGCCATTCTGAATTTAGATGACAAATCTATCTATGGTCAAATTTTTGTTTTCCTTTATTTAATTTTATTTTTTCTGGCTTCTTACAAACTTTTGAAAATTTGGTTGTCACTTTGAGATATCATTGAACTCCAGTAAGATTAGCCCACATCACAGAATCCCAAGACTATAGATGTTGGCGTGGATGCAGAGAGAGGGGAACGCTTCTACACTGCTGCTAATACAACATTTTTGGAAAAAAGTTTGAAGAACACTCAAGGAACTAAAAGTAGACATACCGTTCAATCCTGTAATTCCTCTACTAGGTATATACCCAGATGATCAAAAAATTATTTTAAAACAAAGACATTTGCACCAGAATATTTATTGCAGCCCAATTTATATTAGCCAAGACAGGGAAATAGTCCAAGTGCCCATCAAACTATGAATGGATTAACAAATTGTGGTACATATACACCTTGGAATACTATGAAGCCATAAAAAAATGGAGATTTCACATATTTTGTGGATGGAGCTGGAACATATTCTTCATAGTAAAGTATCTCAAGAATGGAAAAAAAAGTATCCAATGTACTTGATAATCAATATATAACCACCTACACGCTCATACAAATGGCAAAACATAACTATAGTCCAGAAAGTAGAAGGGAAGAGGAGAGAGAGGGGAGGGAAGGGGAGGATATGGGAGGAGGGAGGATATTTGGGAGACCTGACCTAATGTGCATGATGATGCAATGGTACATTTCAAAACTATTAAGAAAAGAGTATAATTGTGATGGATGTGTTACTTAGTTCAATGTAAGCATTTCACATTGTATATCGAAGCAGTACCCTGAACCCCATAAATGCATCAATGTACAAAGTTATGATTTAATAAAAAAACAATTAAAAAATAAATAAATAAATTAATTAATGTTAAAATATTTGGTTGTCATGTGA
>CAUYON010021799.1:0-35438 GCA_963573935.1 Arctocebus calabarensis | reverse complement strand
AGGACAATTAGTGACAATTATTGACACAGTGGGGGTGAGGGAAGGGGAGAGCAGAGAGAGAAAGAATGTGGGAGGGGTGGGGAAAGGAAGAGCAGAGAGAGGGAAGGAGCGAGGAGGGTGGGGTCTTGGTGTGTGCCACACCTTTTGGGGGCAAAACACGATTGTAAGAGGGACTTTACCCAAAAAATGAAATCAGTGTAACATGGTTTCTTGTACCCTCAAGGAATCCCCAACAATAAAAAAAAAAAAAAATGAAAAAAAACCAAAACATATAATTTGAAAACTAATTTCTTTTCCCCCAGTATGTTCAGTATAGTAAAAATATTTAAAAGACGGATACTACCAGTGTTGGAGAGGCTAAAGAAAAAGTAGTAGTGGAGTGCTACACTACGCACTCTGGAGTATCTCACAAAAAGCTCTAAAGAACTACATAACCCTTTTTCTTTAATACATGCCATTTAAAATAATTTAAAAGGAAATAAATTAGAACTAAATATATAAAGTTTAAAAGAGTAGTAGAGATGTAATAGCCAAAAAATAAACATCTTAAATATTCATCAATAGATTATTGGACAAATAAACTAACAGTACATCCACACAGTGAAGTACTGTCTAGCCACTAAAAATATTTATTACGAATAATTGTCTACCTTATACTGTTAAATTTATAAAAATTTACAAAGTAAATATATACATACAAAGCTGTATGTATATAGTACAGTCTAATTTTGTAAATTTAAAAAGTATGTAATCATCTTAACTACGTTAGCTTTAGGTGATGAATTTGAATGGCTTTTTTAATACCCTTGGTATGACCATTTGTTATGGTGAGCAGGAACTGTTAAGACTAAGACATAAAATGAATCATAGGTCAAATGAAACAAAATTGAAGTAATCTGTTTTTAAAAATAAAAACCTTTCCCATATGATTAAGCTCTAAGATCTAGTTCCAACCTATCTACTTATTTTTACCACCTGACTTTTCAAACAAAACAAATCCTCAACTCCCAATGTTTCCTAAGCTTTTCCTAAAATTCCCATTCTTCACACCTCTATGTACTCTGAAGGAGTATCTCACCAAAAGCCCTAAAGAAGTACATAACTCTTTTTCTGCCAATACTAACTCTATTTATCTTTCAAGACTCAAATAATATATCTTCCATAAAGCAGTCTTTAATCCTGCCAAGATGATCAACAGGAAGAAATGGTTACAGCCACAAAGAAGCACAAAGCATGACTTTTCTCCTCTGACTCACCGTAAGTTCCTTGACCACATGATCTCAGTTTTGACTAACCCTGGAGTAGTTTACACAGTTGACACTCAGATAAATTTCTTTCCACTTGACCAAAATAATACTCTAACTCTTATTAAAGGCCTATAACATCAAGCTGCTTTCCATAGCACTTATGTGCCCATCTATGACCACAGAAGACAGAGATTCTTCTATGGAACCCTTCCTCCACTTTTACCTGGCTATCTAGTGAGAGGTAGCTGAGAACACAGGCTCCAGAACAAAACTACTTAAGTTCAACTCCCAACTTCCCTACTCACCACTTATTAACTGAAGAGACTTTGACATACATTCCTTTTTATCTTTTATTATTTTTTTTAAAGAACAAGGATCATAGCTCACTGCAACCTCAAACTCCTGGGCTGAGGTGAGTAGCTAGGACTACAGACACACACCATCATGCCCAGCTAATTTTTAAAAAAATTTTTTATAAAGATTAAGGTCTCACTATGTTGCTCAGGCTGGTCTTGAACTCCTGAGCTCAAGCAATCCTCCTGCCTCAGTGATAGTATTATAAGCCACCACACCTGGCAAGTTGCTTAACCTTTTATATCTCCAACTTTCAGTATGGATTTGAGAATTAAATGAGGTTAGGTAAATAAAGTATTTAGAAAGTGGCTAACAAGTACTAAACAACTGATAAACTTGAACTATATGCTATTATTAGAAACACCCAAATCTCAGCACCTAGCTTTGACCTTACTCAAGAAAGCCTTTTCTGTAATGGGCCAGTTAGGAGACCTTGGACCTCACAAGGGCCGGCATCCCTCTCGCAGCCCTTACAAACTCTATCATCATTACCTGTTTACTTGCCAGTATTCCCCAAAACTGCAAGTCACTGAGTCAAGTTTATTTCGTTAAGTATATCCAACATCTAGTAATGATGTCTGACACACAGTATGCACACAATAACTACTTGTTGAATAAATAATGAAGATAATTTAGAACAGCCCAAGGTTTCTCAATATGCTAAAAAAAATTTTTTTGACTTGAAAATATACTTTATTCCCACATTGTTTTGTTGACTCCTGCAAAAAACAAACAAAGCTCACAAAACAAAGAAAAAATACAACTGAAGAACAGCACGGTGTCTCAGGCCTGTAATCCTAGCAATCTGGTAGGTCTAAGCAGGGAGACTGCCTGTTCTCACGAGTTCAAGAACAGCCTGAACAAGAGTGAGTGTTGTGGCAGGGGCTTGTAGTCCCAGCTACGCAGGAGGCTGGGGCAAGAAGATCGCTTAAGTCCAAGAGTTTGAGGTTTCTGTGAGCTATGATGACACCACAGCACTCTACCGAGGCTGACAAAGTGAGACGCTGTCTCTAAAAAAAAAAAAAAAAAAAATTGCAACTGAAAACTACAAGAGCAAGATTTAAAACCAAATAAGGGAAAAGGAACAGAACACCTAGGAGGGTGTTCTGTCTAGCAGCTAGACCCTATATCTGATGCTTTATATGAAGCATGTTTTATATGGAGATGAAAATTACCACAACCAATAAAACAACATTCTAGTTTTCCAAGAGGCAAAACAAAGGTGGAAACATAATATTACATCATGCTCTGTGCTCTCCTTTTTAAAAGCATATTTGGTTCCTCCAAAAAGATAAGCATTTTCTCTGCACATAGCTTCAATAATTGACTTGTGAAGACTTCCATTTTTTCTTTAAACATATTTCAAATGTCACTTTGGAAGCAATGTCTAGATATTATACACCTTAATTTCAGGGATGCTGTCAGAAAAGAAGCATTACACAACTGACTGACCCACCAACCAACTGTTTTAAAAGAATACTTCAAGATTAAGTAGGAAAAAATTGTAATGGTTTCAAATGACCTTATCTAAATTGTTCTCAGTATCTCCTTAATCTTTCTTACTTAAACATCTCTTAATCTATATTTTAAGTAAACCAGTTTATTAACCACTGAAAAGAACTTCATATTTTATTTTTCTTAAAAACTGAGATTCAGATACCTCAGTGTTGAACAAAGCTAGAAAAGTAAAAAGACTTGGAGATCAAAAATGCAGTTGTCCCTCAGTATCCACAGGAGGCTGGTCCCTGGACCCTACAGAGACCAAATCTGTAGACACTAAGTCCCAATACAAAATGGTATAGTATTTGCTTATTTTTCCATATACTTTAATCATCTATAGATAACTTATGATACCTAAAACAATGTAAATGCTATGTAAATAATCGTTACACATTTATCACGGTATTGTTTTTCCCCCAAAGTATTTTTGATCCATAGTTGGTTGAATCTGCCCAGGCAAAACCCATGAATACAGAGTAGAGATTATATTTGTCTTGCTATTTAATGAAAGTTTAATTTAAAATGAGACCAACAGCAAAGAATAAACAGTGAATATAAAACTACTCTCATCAAGACTAATTTTGCCTTTAGTTTCACATTATTACAGAACTCTTGACACCAAAGCTAAATAAACTTCCCCTCTCCCTACAAAGGAACTACCTAGGCAAAGTCAAACCTCACAAAAACTATTTAAATGTTCTGAAATTACCCAGATATGCTGAAAACTATCATCATTTAAACTAATACTTAAAAATAACTGGCTCTAATTTCCTTTGCTAGTAGGTCTTCTCTTCCTATTTACTCAACAGGTAAATGTAGGTAATTCACAAGATACAATCATCCAATAATGGCAATACTCTCACTTCCTAGCAGTTTCATCTTTTACCTCTAAATTGATGGCTTCAGGTAAATAAAGGTCCAAAGCCTCATAACCAGCATGCTCCATAGCCTCACCAAATCAAACAGGCTTGCTCACTCCCATTTAACATACTAATGGCCTCTTTAAGCAGACAAGCTGGCCAAAATAAAGGATGACTAGGTTGCTACTTCACCACGTCTAGCTACATGACCTTAGTCACATTACACCTCATTTTCTTTGCCTCAGTTTCCTCATCTGAGAAAAAAGTAAAATATCTACTTTGAAGTTATATAAAATCATATAACATGTAAACTCTTACAACCTGGGTAAGCAGTATGTGTTCCTCCCAATTTATCGTATGTGCTGCCAAAGCCAGCACAGCAATATGTGTTCAATAAACTTTAAGTTATCACCACAAATTACAAACCTGTAATTTGGTGACCTCCCTACTTTTGAAATCTTTTATAGATTCCTTAATACTGGGTTTTTCTATTTCGTTTTTTTGAGACAGAGCCTCCCTCTGTTACCCCAGGCTAGAGTACTGTGGCATCGGCCCAACTCGTACATAGCAACCTCAAACTCCTGGGTTCAAGTGATCCTCCTGCCTCAGCCTGCAAGTACCACAGGTACTGTGGGTATTTGCCACAATGCCCAGCTAATTTTTATATTTTTAATAGAGACTGTGCTACTCCTGCTCAGGCTGGTCTAGAACTCCTAAGCTCAAGGGATCCTCCTGCCATGGCCTCCCAGAATGCTAAGATTACAGGCATGGGAGCCACTCAATGGCCAGATTCCCCAGTACTCTTTTTTTTTTCTTTGCAACAGAGTGATACTCTGCCTCACTCTGTCGCCCTGGGCAGAATGCCAGGGAGTCACCATAGCTCACAGCAACCTCAAACTCTTGCGCTCAAGAGATCCTCTTGCCCTCTTGCCTCAGCCTCCAGAGTAGCTAGGACTATAGGCACCTGCCCCAACACCCGGCTAGAGATTCCCCAGGTCCCTTCCAGGTAAAATTTAAATTCCAACACAAGGTGCACAGGTCTTCCTTCAAGATTTGACCAATCTCTCTCCTCCTCCTCCCTCTCAGAAGTACACCCTCTCTCCTTTGAACTTCTAAACCACTCTGTTCAGACAGCTCTCAAATTTACTAATTATTTCTTACTCCTGCTACACACAGGCTACAATTTCTTTATAGACAAACTATCTTTTTCATTTTTACCCAAATTTTGTATGACATCTAACAGAGAGTAAGCACTAAGTATGTTTTTTTATTAAAATTCATTACTTACTTTACTGTAGGAATAATATTTGGCTGGGGTTTTAATAACCGTAAACGATACCACATACACCTTCCATATACTTTTCTGATATTCTTTAATCGAATTTGCTCTGTCAAGAAAGAAAAATAACATGAATTAAACCATTTTTCACAGTGAAGGTAAAACCAGTTAATATCATAATCATCTTCATTACCATGCTAATATTTTACTGAAACATAAAAGTATTGCCTATTCGAATTACCTTTAAAAAAATTACAAGATAGGTTAAATTTTCTCATTTAGAACAAATGATCTGTATGGAAAACTTCATTTTTCATGTGACTTAACTCATTGAAAATGTAAAAACCTGACTTGTACCCAAAAAGTCACATATAATCAGTAATTTCTGAGAAATTCTCTTCCCCTTTCCCTTCTCCTACAGAAGAAACAAAAAGCAAAAAATAGTTAAAATATGGTTTATTAAGGAAGCTAAACAAAAATGATATTCTTCAAACATGAAACTACTGTATTTTATGTTAAAATGGAAGTCTCCCAAACCCATAAGAACATCAGACAAGTTTACCTAAGAGTTGTGACAAAGTTATTATTTTAGTTCCCAAGAAAAATTTGTAGTTCAATTAAAAGGAAATTAAAGCAAATCCAAAATAATACACATTGCTTTATTAAATTCACCACAATCACTTGGTTTGGATATCCCAAGTTTAAAAAAAATTTAAGTTTTAAAGCAAAAACCTACCTTTCCATGACATCAAAAGCAAAGTAGGAAACCCCTGCCGATCCCAAAGCCAAAAGTGCAAAGGCTTTGAAAGCCAAGAAGCCAATGTTAAAAGGCATTCACAACCACAGACACGAAAATAACAACCAAAAAACCTGCATGTCATCCACCTGGTAGTTGCCCAAGACAAGGTAGCCCTGAAGGTCACGCAAATATCCTAGGAAGAATAACTCCAGGAAAAAAAAAGCCCTACCTTTATACCATCATCTTATCAAGTTCTTCCACCACTGAGTGGGCCATCAAAAAGAATATACCACATTTGTGTGAGCTGTGAATTTCAAGGCTAACAAGCATCAAACCCAACAGGCTCTACAACATTGCCATGACTAAAATCAGCACACACATCAGGCCTGATGGAAAGAAGGCACACGTTTGACTGACTATGTTTTGAATGCTGCCAACAAAACTGCGATCATTTAACTGAGTCCAACTGGCTAATTCTAAATATAAATATTTTCAGCATATTAAAAAAAAAATCTATAAATCTGCAGTCCTTAAACGACATGTCAGGTAAGTAAAAGGATTACACACATTATACAATGTTCCAAAGCCACCATGTAAGAAATCCAACTACCCTGTTACCACAATTTTTTTTCCAGTCAAATTTAGCACTGGGTTTCTTTTGGTTTTTTTTTTGAGACAGAGTCTCACTATGCCTCCCTGGGTAGAGTGCCGTGGTGTCACAGCTCACAGCAACCTCAAACTATTGGGCTTAAGCAATTCTCTTGCCTCAGCCTCCTACGTAGCTGGGACTACAGGTGCCTGCCCGGGTATTTTTTTGGCGGGGGGGTTGGAACTGTCATTGTTGTTTAGCAGGCCCAGGCGGGGCTCAAACCCACCAGCCTCAGTGTATATGGCTGGCGCTGTATTCACTGAGCTACAAGTGCCAAGCCCACAATGCTTTGATGAAAGCAACACATGGAAGAGCTATCTGGCAGGTGGTATCAGAACCAGGTGTGATAAATAGGGCTCCATGGAGGGAAGGAAGTGGTAGCAGAAAAGGAGACTGGTAACACGCATGACTGATCAAATAAGTTAAAATATTAAAGATACTTAGAGTCTGTTTTTCACTGTCAGAGAAAGGAGTGACAAATATGAAAAAAGTGAAAAGAATGAAACCTGCTCTGTTTGATTGAAATCAAAGGCATCACTATGAATGAATATCTCCTAATATAAAAATATAGCAGCTCCATATACAAATACATGTACTTCTTAGCTCTGTCTACTGAGTGGGCCTAGCAACAAAATCCCAGTAGCAGTGAACACGTATAGCACCCCAAATCTTGGCTTCTAAATACCATTCCCCAGTAGCCGGAACCAGGGAATCCAAGTATCTTCCCCCAAAATATTAATTATAAAGGAGAAAATAATGGCTTTACAGTGGGGCAGGCTGAGTAATTGCCCAAAATGTCCACAATCTAATATCTGGAACTAGGAAATATATTATCTTAAATGGCTATAGAGACTTTATAGAGATGACTAAATTAAGGATCTTGAAATGGGGCATTATCCTAGTGGGACCAATATAATCAAAGGAGGGAGGACTCTAAGACAGAGACAGTGATATGTCAATGGAAGTAAAGGTAGGAATGATGCTCTTTTTGAAAATGAGGGAGGTGCCCCTGCTAAGGAATACAGGCTGTCTTCAGAAGCTGTAAGGACAAGGAAACATTCTACCCAGAGCCTATGGGATGAACCAGCCCTACCAACACTATGACTCTAGCCCAATGAAACTGATTTTGGACTTCTGGATTACTTTTGGACTACAAAAATCCTACCAGTCACTACTTTAACCAAGTGATCAGTGAACATCACCAGTAATAAGACAACCTGAAATCATACCACCTGACAGAATGCAATGAAAAAGAACACAGAATCAGTTTTGTAAAATTCCTGCCTAAGATACAAACCTGCATCTAATCATAGGAAGATATCAAACAACCCAAATTCAAGTTCATTCTACAAAATAAATGGTCTGTAATATTTATTTATTTATTTATTTATTGAGACAGCTGTCACCCTGGATAGAGTGCTGTGGCATCACAGCTCACAGCAACCTCCAATTCCTGGGCTCAAGCGAGTCTCCTGCCTCTACCTCCCAAGTAGCTGGGACTACAGGCGCCCGCCACAATGCCTGGCCATTTTTTGCTTGCAGCCGTCATTGTTGTTTGGCAGGCCAGGGCTGGATTCGAACCCGCCAGCTCAGGTGTACATGGCTGATGCCTTAGCCCATTGAGCCACAGTCGCCAAGCCTGTAATATTTAAAGTAAAGGAAAATAGAAGGATCAAGTTCAGACTGAAGGAGACTAAAGAAATGCATCAAGGGTGGCACCTGTGGCTCAAAGGAGTAGGCCGCTGGTCCCCATATGCCGGAGGTGGTGGGTTCAAACCCAGCCCCAGCCAAAAACTGCAAAAAAAAAAAAAAAAAAAAACCCCAAAAAACAACAACAAAAAAATCAACTAAATGTAGTGTGATTCTGGACTGAATCTTTAAAGAATATCACTGAGACATAAAATCTGAATGGGATCTGACAATGCAATGGGAGTAATGTTAATTTTCTGATTTTCATGGTTAAATTATGAACCCTTTTGAAATGACCACTGGCGATTTTTAAAACTATGTTTTATTAAATTAAAGCCTCTACTGTCTTCCACTTTTAAATATCAAATCGAGGGAACATTTGATGAGATTTTATAAAAACCGTGTTATGTCTCTTTGTAAACCAAATGGCTTGATTTATTCAAAAAAGGTATCATGTTCTGGGAGGTACCTGTGGCTCAAAGGAGTAGGACATCGGCCCCATGTGCCAGAGGTGGCGGGTTCAATCCCAGCCCCCAGCCCCGGCCAAAAACTGCAAAAAAAAAAAAAAAAGCTCTAATGTCCCTAGTCAAGAAAAAGTACACATGGTTTTCAGCCTCCATCATCTTATACAATGTGTGCGTGCTCCAACCTAAAAATTAAATCTTAACCTTTCAAAATAATATTTAAGTCAATACTACTACAGGGTATGGCTTACATACTGGCATGGCAGCATTTAAATTTCCAGCTCAACTAAATCTTTATATAAATGAATTGTACACATTCCAAATCTCTACATGAATGACCTCATGTCAAAGTAACTATCACATGTAAAGTCCTTCTAGACAACTTTTTATTTTTATTTTTTGTAGAGATGGCATTTCTCTATGTTGCCCAGGCTGGTTTCAAACTTCTGGGCTCAAGCAATCCTTCCACCTCAGCCTCCCAAAGCACTGAGATTATAAGTGTGAGCCACTGTGCCCGGCAGTTTTTTAATAAGACATTTAGAAAACTAAAGAGAAGTTCATTAATAAACTTCTGGTTTATAGAATTACTAGCTTCATGGCTATTAAAAATTATGCTAGGAATATCACTAATTTATGATATTGGTTTTAAAAGAAATTATGCACATTTACAGAAAAAGGATATTCTAAGTTCATAAAACATTACAAACAATATATCATCCTTGTTTCTACAGTGGTATCCCTGACTATTAAGAAGAAAATACAGAAAGGAAAAAAGCCTATCACAATCACTGTCAGCAGCTGAACTTTGTTTAGTAAACGTGCAGGATAATCCAGGTTTAGAGTGAGCTGGGCTTCATACCCATATACACGTAGTTAGTGCCTCTGCTCAAACAGTCACATTTGTTAATGCCAGGATAATCAGCCAGTCTGGAGCATTACTGAATGAATGAACTCTTAGCACCGTATTCGTTGAACCCAGAGAGTTGAAGGAATGCTAGCCAGATCTGAAGCCATTTTTTTTTTTTTTTTTTGAGACAGAGTCTCACTGTTGCCCAGGCTAGGACACCATGGCATCAGCCTAGCTCACAGCACCCTCAAAAGCCTAGGTTCAAACCATTCTGCCTCTTGCCTCAGCCTCCCAAATAGCTGGAATTACAGGTACCCACAATAAATAACACCAGCTAATTTTTCTATTTTTAGTAGAGATGGGGTCTCCTGAGTTCAAGCAATCCTCCCACCTTGGCCTCCCTGAGTGCTAGGATTAGAGACCTGAGCCTCTTTGCCCAGCACTAGATCTGAAGTCTTCAAATTTGTTTAGTTGCTTACCACAAAAGAAAAACCATGTACCCTCTTACAGATTTCTAATATGGCATCTGAAATTTTTCATATTGTTTAAAGAATTACAAAGGATGTCATCATTTTAAAATAACTCATCCTTTTCTTATATATCTAATGAAATCTAAAAACCATACTAATTTCATACAATCATTCATTTACAAATATTCAAGAATAAACCCTTCATTTTCCTCAACTACATAATTTTATCCTAATGTACCATCTTTACCATGGTAAATCGTTTCTTATAATACTGAAACATACTTCTTAAAATTGCTCTGACAATTCCCTGTGACTACAAAGTTTCTCCCAACTTTGTGTTTTGAAAATGTTCAAGCCATCAGAAAAGTTGAAAGAAAACTACAATGAACAATAAAATCCTCTTCACCTAAAACTTGCCAACTGGTAACCTTTTGAAACTCTTTGCTTTATCTCTATTTCCTTCTTCCCTCTCACCTCATTTTTATCCGAACTATTTTAGAATAAGTTGCATACATCAAAACACTGCCCTGAGTATGAGTAAATTTGTCATACTCAGGTTTAATATCCGTAAGATTATATGTGCTGAATTTTCTATATTACCTTTTTTGTGTTGTCAAGGTAACAAATATATTACAGATTGATAAATTATTAAAATAACAGTGAAATATATGCAAACTTATAAGCAACTTATAAATATCCCAAACGTTCAAAAAGGATAAACAACTTTTAAATACTAATTCTTATTTTTGAAAATAAAAAATAAACTTCTGCCAGTATGGCACAAGTTTGGTAAAATAGTTTTATCTTCAAGTATATTTTGTAAAAACCTAAGTTGCACATTAGCTCCTTATATTTATAGAAAATATACACCAGGTACCCTAACAAGCAAAGGCAATCCTCGGTTTTAAAACAATCGCCCAAATCAAACTCTGTCAAAAAAAGTCTGAATTCACTTTTCAGTTAAAATAAATATTTCAAAAAATTTCCATATTTGGGGGATTATAAAAACCACTGAGAAATAAATTTTAGCATATTATCTTGTGATCCAGACTAAAGATAAAAAAGCTAAATGATACTTATTTCACAATACTTAAAGGAAATATAAATACCACTTCTGTCACAAAATTCAGTGATTCCTAAAACTATTCTTTTTCTTTTTTTTTGTAGTTTCTGGCCTGAGCTGGGTTTGAATCCGCCGCCTCCAGCATATGGTGCCAGCGCCCTACTCCTTTGAGCCACAGGCACCGCCCTTAAAACTGTTATTAAACCCTTAATAGGTCCAAGAAAATAAAAAACAAGCATCAAAACATTATATTCAATATTCCAAAAGATCTAAAGACATCATCCATCAATTTTCTAGCTACCTAAAATCTCTGTATCGAGTTAAGATACCTTACTTTACCAGTGATAATACCAGTTCACTCATTGTTTAAATAGTTTGGTCTTTTATTAGCTAAAAATATGTATAAAAAAACAAGTTTTGGCTCGGCACCTGTGGGCCAAGCAGCTAAAGCACCAGCCACCTACACCTGAGCCGGCGGGTGTGAATCCAGCGCAGGCCTACCAAACAACAACGGCTGCAACCAAAAAATAGCTGGGCATTGTGGCAGGCACCTGTAGTCCCAGCTACTTGGGAGGCTGAGGCAGGAGAATCACTTGAGCCCAGGAGTTGGAGGTTGCTGTGAACTGTGATGCCACAGCACTCTACCCAGGGCAACAGCTTGAAGCTCTGACTCAAAAAAACAAAACAAAACAAAACAAGTTTTGCCATAATAGTGGTTTATTTCCCAGAATGTTTCACAACAGGAAAGGCATGAGAAGGATAATTTGGAAGTGAAAAACTTAGAATTACTACTGCGACTAACAAAACTATAACTCATCCAGTCATACTAATCACAAAGTAGATTAAGAGAAAATAAAGGCTCTATTGTGTTCTTAACTTGAATCTGGTCAGTCATTATGTGTCATTCACAAAGCCAGTTCAGAACCATGTGGATCTGGGACAGAGGCTTTACTAGAATAAACATTATTAACCCTCACTGTCACCCAATGCACACAATCACAGGATTACCTAAATTGGAAGCATTCCAAAAACTTGGTTTCATTTGACACCTATCCACTATGCATCCTCTGGCAATGAAGAAGGAAACTCAGAAAGCAACTCAAAATGTTTTTGATTTAAGAAAACAAAAATCTAGATCAGAACAGAACCACCCGTTTGCCACAAAAGTCCACAATCCTGAGCAATGCCTGGATAATCTAAGTGCAAACCAATACAAATGTAGTGGTGCAAACTGATCAAAAGCTATTCACAGTCTGCCTAAAGCTAGTACTTGACTAAACAGCAGCACACAATTATAGCACATGATTATCTACCTCAATTTTCTTTTCCTTTTTATGGTTCTGAAACAAGTACTATAAGCACAGGGTTTTTCAGTCTCAATACTACTAACATTTTGGATTATTCTTCCTGTGGAGGGCTATCCTATGCATTATTGACACTTAGTAGCACCATGCTCTCTACACAGATACCAAAAGCAACTCCCTAAAGGAGAAAAAAAAAAGAACACCCCAAATTCCAGACATTGCTAAATGTCTCCTGGAACACAAAACCACCCCTCCCCATTTAAACATGCACACACATACAACTGTAGAGGATTCATGGGAAGTTCAATGATAAGACCTGAAGATCAGGAACAAAGGGAGAAGAAAGATAGGAAAGGATGGCAGAATACAAGTTAGCAGAGGTAAAAAGGCAACAATTATCTTTTCCCAGTTCCCTCTAAGTATCCTTCAGAAAAAAGAGAATCACTGTAGTATTTTTTGAGTACTTACAGAACATCTTCTGGGCAGAGAGGCAAGTGGAGTGGGGATGGGCTTCATTATTCATGATTTTTTTTGCAGTTTTTGGCTGGGGATGGGTTTGAACCTGCCACCTCTGGCATATGGGGCCAGTGCCCTACTCACTGAGCCATAGGCTCCACCCTTATATATATATATATTTTTTTTCATTATTTTTATAATCCTAGCTACTCAGGGCTAAGATGGGAGGATTACTTGTGCCCACGAGTTCAAGTCCAATCTGGGAAATATTCTTTTTGGGGGAGAAAAAAATGGTAAGACTAAAAAGGCCAAAGAGAAAAAAAAATTGGGGAAAGTCACCTCAAAACAATCCCAGTTAATGCTAGTTTGACATACTTAAAGGGACATCTGAAGACAACAACAAAAACAAACAAACAAACAAACAATACAGGTATTACATTTACATAATTATCCCTGCATGTATATTTCACAATTCTAAGTGAAAGCTGTCACTGTAAGCATGTCTGTTTTGAATTATTATAAAAGAATACATGAGGCTGGGTATAAAGAAAAGAAATGTATTTAGCTCATGGTTTTGCAGGCTGTACAAGAAACACCTAGGGAAGAGCCCAGGAAGCTGAGGTAAAAGGGAGCTGGCATGTCACAAGCAAAAAGAGGGGGAGCAAGAGAAAGAGAAGAGGGAAATGCCCAGCCCTGGTTAACAATCAAATCAGTTCTCACAGGACTAGCACAGTGAGAATTCACTCACTACTACAAGGACAGCTAGGATTATTATTTTTAGAGACAGGGTCTTTCTCTGTTGTCCTAGGTGAAGTGCAGTTGTATGATCATAGCTCACTGTAGCTGTACGACCCAAATGTCTCCCACCAGGCCTCAACCCCAATGATCAGGATCAAATTTCAACATGAGACTTGGAAGGAGCAAATACCCAAACTGTATCAATGCTATATATGTGGCTTGGAAGAAAATTTCCAGTGACAGTTTCATATTCAAAACCTAAAAGTTGGCTCGGTGCCTGTAGCTCAAGCGGCTAAGGCGACAACTACATACATCAGAGCTGGCAGGTTCGAATCCAGCTGAGGCCTGCCAAACAACAACGACAACTACAACCAAAAAAAAAAAAAAAAAAAAAAATAGCCGGGCGTTGTGGCAGGCACCTGTAGTCCCAGCTACTTGGGAGGCTAACGCAAGAGAATCGCTTAAGCCCAGGAGTTGGAGGTTTCTGTGAGCTATGATGCCATGGCACTCTACCCAGGGTGACAGCTTGAGGTTCTGTCTCAAAAAACAAAACAAAACAAAAAACCCTAAAAGTGGGCTACATGTGGTAGTTCACGCCTATAATCCTAGCACTTTGGGAAGCCAAGGTGAGAGGACTGCTTGAGGCCAGGAGTTTTGAGACTAGCCTAGGCAAGAAAGCAAGACCTCATCTCTACAAAAAAGAAAGAAAAACTATTCAGGAGTGGTGGCATTCCCCTAAACTCCCCCAGCTACTGGGGAGACTGAAGCAGGAGAGTCACATGAGCCCAGACGGTTGAGGCTGCCGTAAGCTATGATGATGTCACTGTACTCTAGCCCAGGTGACAGAGATCCTACCTTAAAAAAAAAATCTTAAAAGTACTATATCCCAAACAAATGCAAATCAAACATCCATGAAAAAAAAATGGTTAGATAACTCAACAGGAGTCTGATAATGACAAAGAATATAAGAGAAATTGTGAAAATAATTATTTCCTGAAATGAAAGGAGATACAACTCTAAGGTGCTTTATGGTATGCGATTTTTAAATATCTAATTTAATTAATAAATGAACACTTTAATTAGGTACGACTTCATCCCTAAAAGGATATATACTCAAGCTGACCAAAAAACTTTTTATCTCATTAAGACATGGGAGAATATTTCTTTACTAGCCTCCTATTTCACAGACATGACATGGGTTCCAGTGCTCTCTCTCTGGTTTCACCCCAAGCTATCCTCCTCACTTGCCACATCCCTCCCACATTGTTCTTCTCTGTTCCTGGAACTCTCTCCTGCCTTAAAAGCTTCCGTACATGGGTGGTGCCTGTGGCTCAGTGGGTAGGACGCCGGCCCCATATACCGAGGGTGGCAGGTTCAAACCCAGCCCAGCCAAACTGCAACCAAAAAATAGCCAGGCATTGTGGCGGGCGCCTGTAGTCCCAGCTACTCGGGAAGCTGAGGCGAAAGAATCTCCTAGGCCCAGGAGTTGGAGGTTGCTGTGAACTGTATGACAGCACTCTATTGAGGGCCATAAAGTGAGGCTCTGTCTTTACAAAAGAAAACCTTCTGTACACAATTGTTTCCTCAGACTAGAATATACTTTTCTCACCAAATCAGAAATTTAAATGGCTGGCTACGTTTTGTCACCCAAGTCTTAACTTGAAGTCACCTTCTCAGGAAGACCTTCTAAGAACACTCCACTTCTCTTAATAGCAAATTGCCACCATGTGGTATTTCTGTTTGTTTGTATGCAGTGTATCCATCCCACTCACCCACCCTCAATGTAAGGGTCAAGAGAAAGTGATCCTATCTGTATTGTTCACCCCCACATTCCACTACAAAAAACAACTGGTGAATAGAAGGTAGTCAATAAATAAATGGTTTCTTCATTTCATTTAGACCTCTCACCCTGGAGGTATGTATTATCAGTACACCTTAAAAAAAAAAAATTGGCTAGGCACAGTGGCTCACACCTGTAATGTCAGCACTTTAGGAGGCTGAGGTGGGACAATCACTCAGGGCCAGGAGTTCACAACCAGCCTGAGCAACATAGACCCTGCCTCTACAAAAACTTAAAAATAAGCCCAGTGTGCGTGGTGGCATGCACCTGTAATCCTGACTACACGGGAGACTAAGGTGAGAGTATTGCATGAGCCCTGGAGTTTGAGGTTACATACAGTAAGCTATGATCATGCAACTGCACTTCAGCCATGGCAGTAGCAAAAAACCCTGCCTCTAAAAATAATAATTTTTAAAAGAAAAAATAAACTAACCCACCAAAATTAAAAGCATTTGGATTTTAATTTTGGTTCAAAGAATATTATCAAGACAGTAAAAGACAACGTACAGAATGGGAGAAATAAAGGATTCATATTCAGAATACATAAAGAACTACAATTAGACAAGAAGACAAACCCAATTAAAAATTGGATAAAGATGGCTTGGCGCCTGTGGCTCAACAGGCTAAGGCGCCAGCCACGTACACCTGAGCTGGAGGGTTCGAATCCAGTCTGGGCCCACCAAACAACAATCACGGCTGCAACCAAAAAACGGCCAGGTGTTGTGGTGGGCACCTGTAGTCCCAGCTACTTGGGAGGCAGGGACAGGAGACTCGCTTGAGCCCAGGAATTGGAGGTTGCTGTGAGCTGTGATGCCACAGCACTCTATCCAGGGTGACAGCTTGAGGCTCTGTCTCAAAAAAAAAAAAAAAAAATTGGATAAAGAATTTGAACAAACATTTCTCCAAAGATATGAAAGTGGCCAAAAAGCACTTGAAAAGATGCTGAAAATCACTCACCAATAGGGAAATGAAAAAATCAAAACCATAATGATACCACTTCAAACCTACAAAGATGGTTCTAATTACAAAGAAAGTAAAACAACAAGTACTAGAGAGAAGGTGCAGAAATTGGAATTGTAGTACAATGCTGGTAGAAATATAAAATGAGGAACCACCAATGAAAACAGTTTGGTGGTGGTTTCTCGAAAGGCTAAACAGGATTACCATATTACCCAGCAATTTTACTCCTAGGAATACACTTAAAAGAACTGACAAATAGATACCTGCATATACAATGTTCACTATAGCATTTTTCAAAATAACCAAAGGGTAGAAACAGTCTAACTATTCATAAAATGTGGTATATCTTACAATGGACTATTTTTCAGCCATAAAAAGAATTAAGTTCTGATACACGCTATAACATGAACTCTCAAAACATGCTAAGTAAAATTACCCAAACACAAAAGGACATATATTGTATGACTCTATGTATATAAAACATCTAGACCTGGCAAACTCAGGGGATAAATTAGAGGGAGAACACTGGAAGGAAAAAGTTTTGGAAAAGTCTATCAGAAGAGATACCTATACCCAAATGTTTATTGCAGCATAATTCACAATTGCAAAGATGTGCAAACAACCCAAGTGCCCATCAATTCATGAGTGGATTAATACAACGGAGTATAGGTACACCATCGAGTACTACTCAACCACTAAGAAGGATTAATTAATACCTTTTGCAACAAGATGGAACAGAGGTCATTTTCCTAAGTGAAGCATCTCAAGAATGGAAAAAGGAACATGTGTTATTAAATTATTATTATTAATTGTATTATTAAATTTGAACTAACTGATGAGCACAATGTGCACAGGGAATGTAAAATTCAGTGGAAATCAAACGGGAAATGGGGAATGAGGGGAGGGGCAAGCATCTATCTTACAGGTACAAAGAACACTATCTGGGTGATGGGCACACCTACGGCTGCCGCGTAAGTATTACAAAAGTGATCCATGTAACCAAAAACATTTGTACTGCCTTAATATTTTGAAATTGAAAAAAATGTTTTGAAAACAAGTAGCAGTAGTGGCTATTATCTTTGCCAATACAATTAATGCCACTGAATTGTATACTTAAAAAGTCACTGTTACATATATTTTACTACAATCAAACTTAAAAAATGAAGATTCTACCTAAGCAACATGTTCCTTGCCTTCTATTACAACCACCATTGTTTGGGCCACTATTCCCTGTTCCTTACTTTCCTTGCTCTGTTGCCAGGGTTAGAGCACAGTGTTGCTCACAGCAACTTCAAACACCTGAGCTCAAGCAACTCTCCCCTCCACCCCCATTCAGCCTCCCAGGTTGCTGGGACTACAGGCACAAACCACTATGCCTGGCTAAGTTTTAGTTTTAGTTTTTAAAGAGGGGTTAGCTATGTTGCCCAGGCTCAAGTGATCCTCCCACCTTGCCTTCCAAAGTATTAATTATAGGTCTGAGCCACCATGGCCAGCCCCTGTATCTTAATCTATGTTCTTCCTCATTCTGTAAGATGCTGTGACTGGCATACAGTATCCTGGCAAAGACATTTTCTAAACTGTCCAAATACATTGCCAACAAAATCATGTATGAACTCTTCAGCTAGGCATACAAAGTTCTCCATGACTTAAATCTACTTTTTAGCCTTTTCTCACATTTTACCAGATTGGTTCAAATTGATCTGGTTTATACTTTGAACAGCCCCATACTCATGCTATTTCTTCTTTTCTCCTCTTTCCTCCATCTACTTATTAAAGTCTCTCTCATCCTTAAAAGTCTTATCAAACTCCACCTCTCTGCAAAGCCTTATTTGACCTACAGATCCTCACTATCATCTCCAATTAGATATAAATACTTTATCCAGCTAACCTCCACACACTTGTTTTTACTTCTCTTACACTTTTTCTGTATGTTCCTGATATACTAATTCATACATTCACCTAATCTTAATACTCCCACTCCACCCAGGTTATAAACTACCAAAACAAGACTATGTTTACATGGCATTCATCTTTGTATCATCTGCTGTTCCTAGTACAGTACAGTGAACACTAGAATCAACAACTACCAGACCTGATCAAACAAGATCTAAAGCCAAAAAGATCTGGAATCTACAAACTCCTTCATCCATAGTGACACAAACACAATTCCAAATGTAAAGGACATCATTTCAAAACAATAAACAATATCATTCAGTGAAACAATGTAATAATGAAACATTATAACAACGTTTGTCATCAATAAAATCTGGTAACAATAGCAAACACTTTTAAAAGGCAATCCAGGGCAGCGCCTGTAGCTCAGTGGGTAAGGCATCAGTCACATACACCAAGGCTGGCGGGTTCGAACCCAGCTGAGGCCAGCTAAAACAACAATGACAATTCCAACAAAAAAGAAAAAAAGAACGGGGCGTTGTGGCAGTTGCCTATAATCTCAGCTACTTAGAAGGCTGAGGGAAGAAAATCGCTTAAGCCCAAGAGTTTGAGGTTGCTGTGAGCTGTGACACTACAATACTCTACCAAGGGCAATAGCTTGAGACTGTGTCAAAAAAAAAAAAAGGAAATCCAAACACAATGTGAATATATCACATAATGACCTTCCTTATGTCTGAATTAAAAATACAATTAAAAGAATAAATATCTGAGAAAATGAAAATAAGCCTATCTTTATTTTTCAGGTTCTCCTAAGATCAAGCAGGTGTGCAACATGACCTTTAAATAAAAGCAATTTTACATAATGCAGTTACTAATCCAACGTTAGTCACCAGCTCTATGAAACTACATGTCATGCTGTAATTGCTACTGCCAAATTCCAGCTGGCCCTGTATAGTTACTAGGTACATATATGCTACTTATCTGATTCCACCCCCTGTGAGGATAAAACACAAAGGGATTGACCTTTAAAAAAAAACAGTTCAAACATTTCTCAGATCTCTAGTATCTCTTCAAGAGCTTAAGTCTCAGACTATATGCCCCAACTAAATACAAACATTCTAAGATACCCTTTGAGCACTGATACCAGATACTATTTTTCTTTTCTTCTCTTTCATAAGAGACAGGGTCTCACTGTCAGCCAGGCTGGAGTGCAATAGCACTATCACAGCTCACTGTAACCTCCAATTACTGGGCTCCTGTGATACTCCCACCTCAACCTCCCAGAGTAGCTAGGTTACAGGCATGGGCCACCACACCTAATTTATTTCAATTTTTTGTAGAGATGAGGGTCTTGCTTTGTTGTCCATGTTGTTCTTGAACTCCTGGGCTCAAACAACCCTCCCGCCTTGACCTCTCAACAAGCTGTGATTACAGACCTTCGTCATCACACCAGTTTTTTCTCATGTTAAAAAAAAAAAAAACCCACTCAACAAGAGACAGAGATAATGAATACCACTGTAACTACAACTCTATATAAATTAAATCAGTAGATAAAGGCCATTTTTTTTTTTTTAAAGAAATGGTGGCACTTTGTCATCCTGGCTGGAATGCATGGTTCACTGTAACTTCAAACTCCTGGTCTCAAACAATCCTCCTACCTCAGTCTCTCAAGTAACTGGGACTACAAGCAAGCACCTTCACGTTCAGCTAATGTTTCCTATTTTTTTTGTAGAGATTGGTCTTCACTGCTCATCTTCAATCCCTGGCCTCAAATGATCCTCTTGCCTCAGCCTCCCAAAGTGCTCATTACAGGTATGAGCTACCACACCCAGCCCAATATTTCATTTTAAATAAAAAACTTCATCCCAGCCAGATGTGGTAGATCACGCCTGTAATCCTAGCACCTTGGGAGGCCAAGGTAGGGAGGATCTCATGAGCCAGGAATTGACACTAGCCTGAGCAATATAGCAAAACCCCATCCCTAAAAAATTACAAAAATTAGCCAGGCACAGCAGCAAGCTGCAGTCCCAGCTACTTGAGAGGCTGAGGAGTGAGGCTGCAGTGAGCTTTGATGACACCAATGACAACACATACAACAGCACTCTACAACATAGAGTAGGGCTACGTCTCAAAAACTAAAAAGAATTGTTGTAAAATTGTTCATCCCCATTCTTTTCCCTACACTTATTCCCAAAACTGATAATAATTAGGGGCCAATCACCAAACAATTTTTAACAGGACAAGAAATAATGACAGAAATGAGTGCCAATGCAAAATCTACACTCCACTCTCATTTTCTCCTCAGTACTTATATTCCATAGATAGCCCAAACTATCTTAGAATTCTCTTTCCATTCCAGCCATTACCATACATCCTAACATACCAAAGGAATAAGCCTCTGAAATGGACTCCCCACTAGAACTAGGAGTTCTAGTATTTTCCTACCCAGCAATCACTACTTCCTATTCCACCCACCAAACCATTCTCCACACAATGCTCCACAAAAGTCAAACCGACCATGTCATTGATCACATTTAAAAACCTTCAGTGCTGGCTCGGCGCCTGTGGCTCAAGTGGCTAAGGTGCCAGCCACATACACCTGAGCTGGTGGGTTTGAATACAGCCTGGGCCCAACAAACAATAATGACGGCTGCAACCGAAAAATAGCCAGGCGTTGTGGCAGGCACCTGTAGTCCCAGCTACTTGGGAGGCAGAGGCAGGAGAATAGCTTAAGCCCAGGAGTTGGAGGTTGCTGTGAGCTGTGATTCCACAGCACTCTACCGAGGGCGACAGCTTGAGGCTGTGTCTCCAAAAAAAAAAAAAAAAATCTTCAGAGCGCCTGTTGCTCTGAGGGCAGGGGCCACATACACTGGGGCTGTTGTATTCCAACCCAGCCCAGGCCTGCTAAAAAAACAATGGCAAAAAAAAGCTGGGGGTTGTGGCAGACACCTGTAGTCCCAACTACTTGGGAGGCTGAGGCAAGAGATTCGCTTAAGCCCAAGAGTTTGAGGTTTCTGTGAGGTGTGATGTCACAGCACTCTACCGAGAGTGACAGTGAGATTCTGTCTCAAAAAAAAAAAAAAAAAAAACCAACAAAAAAACCTTGAAGGTTTACCAAATGATTTATAGGAAAAAGCATTCTTAAAGCTAAGTCCTAAGTACCAACACATTCAAATCTTTATGACATAATGAACACCTCCATGCTTTTGCATCAGCTTTGCCCTAGGAAACAGAATGACCTTTTCCCACTTACCTTTTAAGATCTATCTCATATTACCTTCTCTGCCAGAAACATTTTCCCAAATCCCAAAACAACAGAGCTGTTTACTCCGCCCTCTTGTTCCCACATCACTTTCCGCTAGCCATTTTAATATTTTTATCATAATGTGTTTTATTTAATTACAAGAGGCAGTACAGAGCTGTTAAGGAGAGAATCTGGCAGACAGATTTGGGCCCAAAACGTGATCTCCCACCAGCTAGTCATGTGGCTTTGGGGAAGTCAGTTGCCTCTTCCAGCTTTTTAGTTTTCTCATAAATAAAATGGCCAGGCATAGTAGCTCCCACCTATAATCCCAGCACTCTGGGAGGCCATGCCCAATAATCTCAGCATGTTGAGAGGCCAAGGCAGGAGGATCGCTGAGGCCAGGGGTTCAAAGCCAGCCTGAGCAAGAATGAGAAACCCCCCCCCATCTCTACAAAAACAGAAAAATTAGCCCGGCATGGTGGTGCATACCTACACCTACTGTCTCAGCTACTCAAGAGACTGAGGCAGGAGGATTGCTTGAACCCAGGAGTTTGAGGTTGCTGTGAGCTAGGTTGATGCCATGGCACTCTAGCCTGGGGAACAGAGTGAGACTTTATTATTTTTTAATTTTTATTTATTTGAGACAGAGTCTCACTTTGTTGCCCTCTGTAGAGTGCCATGGCATCATAGCTCAATGCAACCTCAAACTCTTTAGCTCAAGCAATTCTCTTGCCTCAACCTACCAAGCAGCTAAGACTACAGGCACTTGCCACAATGCCCAGCTATTTTTAGAGACGGAGTCTCACCGTTGGCTGCGGCTGCTCTTGAACCCATGAGCTCAGGCAATACACCTGTCCCGGCCTCCCAGAATGCTAGGATTACAGGCAAGAGCCACTGCACCCTGCCTGTTGTTTTTTTTTCTGTTTATTGTAAAAAAACAGGGTCATGTTCTGTTGCTCAAGCTAGAGTACAGGAGTGCCAATCAGCTCACTGTAGCCTCCAACTCCTGGGCTCAAGTAATCCTCCCACCTTAGATTCCCAAGTATGTAGACTACAGGTGAGCACCACCACACTCAGCTAATTGTCTCATTTTTTTTTTTGTAGAGGTCTCACTACACTGTTGCCCAGACTGGTCTCAAACTCCTGGCCTAAAGCAATACTCATACCCAGGCCTTCCCAAGTGCTCAGATTACAGGTATGAGCCACCTCTTCCAGCCCAAAATAAAGACTTTAAATAAAAAAATCCTGTAAGAAATAAAGAATATTCCATATTAGCGAAAGGTTCAATACAGCAAGAAGATATAACGATTACAAACATTTATGTACCTAATGACCATCAAAACACAGTATATGAAGCAAAAACAAAACTGAAGGGTGAAACAGCACTGTAATAATAGTTGAAGAATTCATTACCCACCCTCCAAATGGATAGAACAACCAAAACGAAGGAAACAGAGGGCTTAATATAATAAACCAACTAGATCTAACAGATGTGTGTGCTACACCACAGTAGCACATGTTCTTCTCAAATGCATAGGGGACACTTCAGGATAAACCGTAGGTTAGGCCACAAATTAACTCACACATATTTTAAAAGACAGATATCATATTAAGTATCTTCTCTGACCACAAGATAACATTAAAAATCAATAACAGAAAACCATTAGAAGTATCACAAAATTGTGGAAATTAAATACCATACAGAGAAATTAGAAAATACTCAAAGATGAATGAAAATGAAAACACAACATACCAACACTTATGGGACGCAGTAAAAGCAGTGCTTAGGGGAAATTCATATAAATTCTTACATTAAAATCATCCCCATGGGTGCATACACCAAAATGTTTGATCATCTTTGGATGATATAATTACAAGCAATTTGTTCTATTCCTTTGTGCTCTTCTTCATTAGGTATATGCAACTTAGTTACATGCACTCAAAAATCTGATCCATCAGTTAGAAGCACATGTAGCACAAAGTTAATGCTCTATAAATATCTGCTAATTGAAAGAATTTCTACGATATGTTTAGCTTTTTTGTTTTGCTTTGCTGAAGTCAAACTCCTAGATGGTGGGTTTAGTAAGCATGTTTACAGGCATTTCTTTCTTTGCTTGTCATAATCACTTCTTAGGCAGACAAAGTAGGGCTATCATTGTTGCCCCTAGAAAATGAGGCTGAGAGTTCATGGTTAACTAAACAGGGATTGGGGTGAAAAAAAATTTTTGTTGTTGTTGTTGTTGCAGTTTGGCAGGGGCCAGGTAAGAACCCGCCACCCTCAGTATATGGGGCCAGGGCCCTACCCACTGAACCACAGGCGCCACCCAGGGATTGGGGTGAAAATTAACACCAAAACTTCTAACTTTCCAAATTCAGAGTCACATTCCCAAATCAGAGAGCTGATTCATTTCTACACTGCTTGAGAGGGAGCTTGCAAGCAATATAGAATAATGAAAAGCAGTTTTTATTAAAAGCTCATCAATCTTTTCAGACGATGAAAAAAAATCTAAGTACTTCAGTACCAAATCAAATTGTTCTATAAAGTCCATGAAATAAGCAAAAACAGTAGGAGCTAATGGTGTCGTAACATGCCATACTATTCTAAACATTTAACATACAGCTCATTGTTTAATCCTCACTTTAATTTTTTTTTTTTTTAAGACAGTCTCAAGCTATGGCCCTGGTTAGAGTGCCAAGACATCATAGCTCACAGCAACCTCCAACCTTGGGCTCAAGCAATCCTCTTGCCTCAGTTTTTCTATTTTGGTAGATACCAGGTCTCACTCTTGCTCAGGCTGGTCTCGAATCTGTGAGCTCAGGCAAACCACCTGCCTCAGCCTCCCAGAGTGCTAAGATAACAGGCGTGAGCCACCACACCCGGCCTCCTCATTAATTTTATAAAACAAATTACTGTCTCTATTTTACAGATGAATATACTAAAACCCACAGAAGTTAAACTTGTTTAAAATCAGTAAGCTGCAGAGCAAGGTTTCAAAATCATACAATTCTGAAAAAGTAAGGTCAAAGAGTACAGTCAAATTACAGTATTTTATGAAAAAAGAAGATCAAGGAGTCAAAACATAAATAAAAACTTGGAAAAAATGATTTTTTAAAAATCAATTCAAAAGCTCTATAATCCTTAACCTATGGAAAGAGTAAAATTGTTTTTAATAATTGGAAATTCTAGTAATTACAAGCAGTTATTTTCTCTTGTCAAATATTTTAATGAGAGCCCAATGATAAACAATATTTAAAGCAATCATTCTTCTATTGTCTCAAAGAAAATTATGCACTTAAGAATAATGGTCAGATTAAAACTACATAAAAACATTAAGAATACTTGTCATTTTAAAAGTCCTGGGCAAGGCCAACTTTAATAGTCACCAAGATAGCACACAGTGGGCAGTGTACACGGAAAATTATGATACTGTGGGTAGTATCAAAATTGGGTAATACTAAAATAATTACTTGCATTTTTTCAAAATGTTAACTATCCAAAATACATAAGGCTCCAGTCACAGCACAATGGTAAATACTATGAGCCACTGATAAACGACTATGATAAATAGGTTATAAACCAGTATTATGTGTAAAGTTGTTTTGTCAAAAATACCTGGTTTTCCACTACCAGAACTTTGCAGCACTTTTCTACAATAAGTACTTCTTAGCTTTGTAAACAAAAAGGCTAAGACATTAGTTTTTGAATTTTTTTTGTTTTTAGCAAACACATACCAAAACAAATATACAACCTCCCAAGGACAACTCGAGCAAAAGACTTTTTATAAAAGAAGTTCTCCTCTAAGCAGCAGCACTTGTCAAACAGCTAAAATTTAGAATCTCAGACCATTTAAAATACCAGTATGAGGCACCCACTTACTACTGATTAAATCAGAATATCTGGGGATGGGTACAAGTGTTTTTAAAAGTTCCCTACGTGATTCTAATGTGTGGCCAGAGTTAAGAAATATTGTTCTCAGGAAATATGAATTCCATGTTATTTTACACAGAGCTTTTATCGTTAATTGGCTGAAAAATTACTCATTTTATTCAGCCAATTTGTAAACAATTAAAAGAATAAGATAAATAGGACCCTTTAAACACTAAAAGGGGTATTAATTATAAGTACACTTAACCTAATATATTTGATAAAAATCAAGAAAAAAAGATTCCACTAATAATTTTTCGGTAACACAGTAAGTTCAATTAATATGTCAAGTACGCCAATGACAAAGGTATTTCCATTTTTCAAACGCTGATGCATTCAAGAACCCAATAATTCTAAAAGAGCCACCTTGAAATGACTCTCAACCTTGAAAGCCCTTTATGTGTCATAGAAAAAAAATTAAATAAACATACTTAAACCAAACTGTATAGTTGTATAATTGCCAGCAAAACAAATCTTGTCATGCTTTCATGTAGAGTATATCACTGAAAAGTCAAGATTGTCAGAACTTTGAAATTCAAACTCATGCCCCCATTTTTGTATTTGGCTACTTAACAGGTTTCACAGGGTAACTATGAAGCTTTACGAGCAAGTATTAAAATATGCTCTTTCTGGTACTCAAAAATACTACTATCCTTTATTCAAAACTCTTGAGGATAAATGTGCTTCCGAATTTTTCAAAGTTTAGAATGATAATAAAGTGTTTATACTCAAACATTCCCTAGAGAGTCTAAATCAGCCCAATAACAAAATGAATATTCCAAGAGCAAAGCATGTACTTCCAAAGAGAGATGAATATTTAGTAGGCTCCTCTCAGTACAAGTCAACAAATTTATTTTGCATCAAACATCTGACAAAACTTTCTTTTTCCCCCCACAGCCAGAGAAGGTGAGATGAAAAATTTTTTCAAGAGCTTTAGATGAACCTGTAATTCTGGATTTCTCTGTGATATTCAAGACATTGTAATTAGGCTGCAGAAAAAAGTTACTACGATGAAAACATTCTTTTAATACCAGTGTGATTCTAAAGAAACTCAGGGGGACAGGGGAACATAAGATATTAGAGTAAACCCATGAAAAAAGTCCAGTAGTGCCCAATAATGTTCTTAATGGTTTAAACAGCATTTAAGCGTCAACCTTAATTTCCGTAACGCAATTTGGGGCAAGACCAAACAAATACATCACCATTACGTATGCTTATTTACCAATTAATCCAAATCTGAAGCAGAGAGGCAAACATAAAGAAGGGGCAAATTAATGCCATAGTTCACCCAGCTTTTTTTCCGGCAATATGAAAACAACATAAGGCTATGAAGCTAAACAGATCAACATTCTAACCCAGGCTCAACCACACAGGAAAACTACTTATATACATACTCTAACATACCCCAGTTTCTTCAATTATAAAATGGGGATAATAATAGCACCTATCTCGCTGCATTTTTAAGAAGGCTAAATAAAATGTCATTTGAAGACCACGACTTAGAAATATATAGTACTAACTCTCTCTAATGGAACTACTTCCACTTCTCCATAGACCACCTATATGCTGAAAGGGTCAGTATGCCATGCAGGTAAATTGTCAGGTGAATTTTATAAAACAAAACCCAGCACAAAAATGTAACTCCCAAATTACAAAAATGCAGTGTATACTAAAATGATGGATAATTTCTGAAATCAGAGCAGCTTCCCAAAACACACTGTAGTCAAACCTACTCTTCCAATACTCTATTGTCTTCAACACAACCAATTGCACACACAAACGGGTGGTAAGTGAAAATAAACTACTATACTGATATGGTGGCTCACGCTTGTCATCCTAGCACCCTGGAAGGCCAAGGCAGGTGCTCAGAAGTTCAAGACCAGCAAGAGCCTGAGTGAGACCCTGTCTCGACCCCGGGGGAGGGGAGGGAGGGACAACAACAACAAAAAAACCCAGGTGTAGTCCCAGCTACTTGGCAGGCTAAGGCAAGAGAATCGCTTAAGCCCAAAGTTGGAAGTTGCTGTGAGCTATGACACCACAATACTCTACTGAGGGCCACAAAGTGAGACTGTCTCAATAAAAAAGAAAGAAAGAAGAAAGAAAATAAAAGAAATAAATAAACTACTATACTGAAAAGTGGACCCTTTTAACTCTAAATACAACTACCAGCAGAAAGGCCTAGGTTTTGCAGGTAAGAGAATCCATTACAGTATTTACACTTTATCACTTACACACAATCACTGTTTAAAGAACTCCCATAGTTTAAATGCACTTAGGAAATAAGGCAAAACAGTCCAAACTCCAAATTTCATTAACTACTAACTAAATAAAAAAACAAGTAAGACTAGTAACTTTGGGCAAATTTTTGCATCGAATGGACTTTTAAACTTATTGTCAGATCTATAAAATGATGGAATCCTTTGTTACTATTTATCCAAAATGCAATTTATTTTAGTCCCATTCCAATTCAAGAATATTAGAAGGCACTGAATTCTTCTAAGAATTTCTTTTTTATAAGAAAAAATAAGTTCTGAGCTGTTTGACTGATGTTCACTGTTAACAATTTTCTCAAAGTAGAGTGCATAACCTGAACAACCTAGGCCATTACCACATCCAATCTGAGAGAAGATATTTAAGCAAGCTAGCATAGCTTTTGTGAAACAGAAAGTTTTCCCTAAATGGTAATACTCAAAACCTACTCCTTACTGTTATCCCTACCATAAATACCCCATTAGGCCCTCACAAATTTCATCAGTTTTAATAACGTCACCTGCCATATGTCCTAGTGGAGTGCAACAAATGGCATTCAAACATCACCCAGACATAAAAATGAATATGAAAAGAATGCTTTTTGTGATGCTGTATAATATGAAAAGACTTAGAACTAAAAGCAAATGGACAAGCTACTTCACAGGCTATCTACAAAATTAAAGGAGACTTAATCCTTCATACTTGCACTTTTTCCGTCATAAACAGGAAACTCCAACGAAAAGGAAATGGAGAAAAGCCTATTTTTGCTAAAGGAATAACAGCATTGCTTCCACCCCCCACAAGGAGTGAACAAATGAAAAAGCAACTGGAGGAAGTGACGGGGTGGGCGGCTGGTGAGCTCAGCTGGAGTCCTAAACATGCCACCAAAAGCACAGAGTGCCCAAAATCGTCTGTAATAGCTGCAACAGGGAAGCGAGGGTCGGGGACCAGAGGACCGTGACTTAGGGAGGAGGGCTCAGAGTTGTGCCTGCACATTCGGTTTCTCCCTTCAAAACTCTTCTCACACACCCCCGACTCCCAACCTCCCCACCCCATCTCGCTCCCTTCATAAAGAAAAATAACCCAATAAAAGCAGAGGCAGAGAAGACAAAAGAGGCCAGAAGAGGATGCAAGGAGCGTCCGGAACAATGGGGAAGACGGTACGAAGCCAAACTCCTGAGGACAATGAAAGAAGGCGAAGGGGACCGAAAGAAACGCCTCTGAGCCCGGGCCCCGCCAGCGGGGGAACTCCTGGACTCCAGGCCTGGACCCATGGTCGGTGTCACCACGGACACCGCGGCTGGTCTGGGCTGGGCCAGGACGGGCGGGAGCCGCAGGGCCCGGAGCGCTGGCGGGGCCTGCTCGGGTCCGCGGGCAGCTGCCAGTGGGACTCACCGGCATTCTGGTCTCGGGGCCAGAGGTAGTAAGTGGCCGGGATCACGATGAGCCCCACGAAGGAGGTGAGGAAGTAGAAGAAGGTGTTCCCACTGTCATCGTACTGGAACTGCTGCCCGGCCATGGCACCCCTTCCTCCTCCACAGTTTCCTCTCCGCCGCCGCCACGACCCCGCTCTGCACTCCGGCTCTCAACGCCCCGACCCTGTGTGGCGTAGCTCGGACGCCGCCGCCGCCGCCTCTCCTCCCCGCCCCCACGCAACCCTTTACGGACACGCCGCCGCCGCCACCGCTGCCACCGCCGCCGCCGCCACAGCCGTCCCCAGCTCTCGCGAGATGAAATAGTTCCCGCCCCACTCGTTTTTCTTCCCTCCCCCTGCCTGTCCCCAGCACGCTCGCTAAGGGAGACGTGGCGCGCGCAGCGGTACAACTCTACGAGGTCACGCCCTTGGCCCCGCCCCAAGACGCGGTCCCGCCCCCTAGCTCCTCTAGGCCCGCCCCAGGGCCCCGCCCCTAGCCCCACCCCACAGTTCGTCCCCTTTTCTCCTCAGCTGCCTTTCCTGGGCCACCCACCCCGGATCCTGCGTGCAGGGTCCCAGCGAAGGCTTTGGCGACTAGCCCGAGGCGCGGGCACTTCACCTGGCTGCGACTGGGGTCCGAGCTATTTGGAGCAGAACTGAGGCTTCTTTACCTCCGCCTGTCTCCCATCCTACTCCAGTCTGACCTGCCGTCTCAATTAATTGCCCTGATTGATCCTGTTTCCTTAGGTTCTGGATCCGCTCCTCCAGCCCCCCTGGTTGGAAAGAAGTGTCATTTAGTAAGGAGAGGGGAAGGGTTGTTGTAGTTGTGTTTGCTATTGAAACAACTGCGATCTACGCTGCGCCCATTTAGCAGATGGAGATTTACCAAACCGATACAGAAGGATGGTGCCCTCCTCATCACCGTGCTGCTAATAACAGCCACCAGTTAGCTAGCGCTCTGCACGACTCAGACTCAGGCGTTTAGGCTAAGACCTATGTATCATTTAATCGTCAGTAAACCCCATGGAATAAAGCCAAGCATGCCTTCTCCACAGAGGAGGAAACTAAGGCTCAGAGAGATTGTCCAAGGTCACGCACAGTAAGAGAAGGTCTGGGGATTCAAAGCCACATAACTCTGACACCAGAAATGCCAGTGCCCTTGACCGCCAAGTCCGTTGCCCTTGGACCTTAGCGTTTCCTCAGAGCGGATAGCAAGCTGCCCGCAGTCTCGGGAGCCTCTGCCTTCCTCGGCTGGAGGATCCCTGAAGCTAGGGTTAGCCTGGCTTGGAGCCGAGCTTATGAGGTGATCTAACGGCAACAGTTTTGGCTGGGGCCTGTCACAGCCTCTGCTTTACCCCTCTGTGGGTCAAAAGGATATCCTGCCCTAGTTGTGAAGATTAAAGGCAACAATTGTGAAAATGCTTTTCAAATGAAAAAAATATGTAATAGGTAACACCCAAATATCACACTATATATTTTAATTCATTTTAAACTTTATTAAGTAAATGCCATTCAATATTCCTTCCATTGTCAGAAGAGAAATCTTGTCTCTCTTATTTCATATCTTCAAAACTAGCATTTATCGTGAGCAGTAATGCTTTCCTTGATGATAAATTTATGTTCTCATGTTTACTGTCTTCCCTTTCATGTTTCCTGTCTCCTCACTTTGAAAGAAAATTCCTCACAATTGTTTTCTCTCATCATTTCCCACCTCACTTTTCTCTGGGTAAAGTTCCCAACGCTGTATCAGAAGGGAGGAAATAAAAAAGGAGGGTAATTGAAGGCAAGGTTGTACTCTGAAGTCAACACAGCCCAAGCTTTAATAATGTTGAACTTGTTTATTACTCCAATTATATTATACTCAGCGGTTTGTGTAAAGTTAATGTATCGGTTATATAGCCTTTTGGCAATATAAATTATTAACAATAAATATTCCGTTTTGACTTTCTTTCTGCAAGAGTAATCTCTTCGCTGCAGCTTTAAGCCCATGCATAAAAGTGTTTGAACCAAACTTAACCATGAAATAATACTTTGAACAAATTATATTAATTTACTAAACTCCAAAGCAAGCTGAAATATGAATTCTTTGCCAAAAACTTGAAACTGTATCCTCTGTTTTCAAAAGCATGAATACGTTTTATTCTAGAACATAACATTACTGAATACAGATAAACTCAGACCACCCAAATATTCTCCAAAGCAAATCTAAATCATAGCTTTAATTAATTTCATCACAATTTTTTATTACTGTAATGTTTTTAACACAACACAGTGGTTTGAAGAGATCATTAAATGAAATATTTAATAAAAATAAATGAACATGGAAGAAGCAGAGCTACAAACACATCTTGTCCTTAGTCACATGTTAAAAGGCATTTTAGTATTGTCTCTATATGTGTCTATAAATGAATATTTTAATCTATTTCATTTCACTCCTAGGAAAATATCTCTTCTCAAGCATAGAAAACCTGACTATTTTTAGGTTCCTCTTCATAATTTGATTTTTTCCTTAGAACGATCTTTTCTTCTTTATATTTTGCCCCTGTACTACTAGTGTAGTCTTACCTATATACATATCAAAATACATTTGTGTACTCATAATCAACATGATTCAATTATCTGCTTCATACTATTAGCTTCAAAGAAACTGGGAGGAACTGAATTACTAAATAGGTACATGCAATTGTTTTCAGTCTTCTTCCCCTTCCCCCACACTACAGTAGATCATAGCCTTCACTGCCAAAACCTATCAAATCACCTATAATATTAAAACCCTCATGAGCATGTTTTAGAGTCAGGATTATTTTCATTAAGAGGCTAAATTTCCTCTGACTAATTTTTTATTTGTGATTAATAAAAATGAGAAGCTGTTGCCATCATAATGAGAACAGTAACATGAACGAAGTAACATTTGTACAACACGTAATCTACAAAAGTCTTCTACAACATTATTCCAGTTGACATTTCAAATCATGACACGTGTGTTGGAACTTTGACTAGGTAAAAGCTACTAAATCATTGCAATCCTTTCATGTCCTAACCCACTAAGACCCTTCAGACCCAACAAAACCACAATCTCATACCTGAAGAGAATGTAGATAGAGCAAGGTGTGATTTGGAAAGACAGTAAGAATAAAGTCAACCCTGAATCCACATTTCTAAAAGAATTGAGGGCTGTAGTTTTCCTTTAGTGTTGGGAGCAGGTTTGTATTGGTCCTCAAATCTGAAATATCTGATTTCAAATCAAAAGTTTGTTTATTATATCTCAAACAAGGAGCAATATAATTAAAGTATGCACCAAAACTGTCCACACAGTTTTGCCATTTTAATGGTAGCTGCTTGTATATGCCAGCAGTGAAGAAGCCAGAGAGCAAGTGGTGATGAAATCACACCAAAGGTGTTTTCCAAAACTTGTTGAGAATTATATACTTTTCCTTTAAAGAAGTGATCCAAATCCTAAAAGAAGCAGTAGTCAGCTAGTCCGGCAAATATAATGGATGACAGAGAGTTTCTGAGTTCAACTTCTGTATTTTGAGCAGCATTTGTTTGTGAGACAGCATTGTCTTGCAAGAGAAATGACCTACCTCTACTGATGAAACCGGCTGCTCAGTCACAAGCATACTCATCGTGTCATCCCGCTGGTTGCAGCAGACAACCACTGTAATGGACTCACCAAGTTTCACGAAGCTATAACAGATAATACCAGCACTGGACCACCAAACGAACACCACCAGCTTTTATTGATGAATATTTGGTTTGGGACTGTGTAGCACTTCTTTCTCCAACCACTGTGCTAAACACTTAGGATTGTCAGAAATAATCCATTTTTCATCACGCAATAACAATACAGTGTAGAAATAATTCACCTTTCTGTTGTGATACCATAGAAAGGTGAGCTTCGAGATGATCTGTCTTCTGACTTTTGTTTAATTCCTGAGGAACCCATCTATCCAGATTCTTTACCTTAGCAATTTGTTTCAAGTGGCCCAAAATCTTTAGAATAGTAACATCAAACCTTGCTGCTAATTCACATGTAGGTTGAGATGGATTTGCTTCTATTGATAGCTTTCAGCTCACATTATCTACCATGGTTTCAGGTCAGCCGTGTGGCTTACTTTTAAGACTAAAATCACGGGATCGGAATTCCTCAAACGATCAACAAACTGTGCATTCATTAGCCACATCCTCCCCAAATACTTCGTTGAGATTTTGATCTGTCTGCCCCGCATTTATTCCACAATGGAACAATACACAGAAATAACACAAATTTTTGATTTATCCATGATTTCCAAAAATTGCTTTAACAATTTTTTTGGACAAGAATCACAAGTCAAAACATGTATTTGAAAAATGAGGATGGGTGGACAGAGGGTAAATGGTGGGATCACACGTAAGGTGCATCTTAGAAGGGACAGGTGAAACCTACTAAATGCAGACAAATGTTTTCACACAATAAAACGAGAAAATCCCATGAAGGTTATGTCAAACAGTTAGATGAAAATATTTCAGATTGTGTATGAAGCCCGCACACTGTACCTCATGATTGCACTAATGTACACAGCTATGATTTAATAAAAAATAAAATTAAAAAAAAAAAGAAAGAAAAATGAGGGTGTACTTCACACACACAAAACAAGAAATGTCAAAGTGAAATGACAGAGATGTCAACTGTCCAATTTGGCATTTAAGTCACAAAACAATGGGGTGTGGATCAGGGACACAGGAAAAGAAACCATCTCTGACCCCCCCATTGGTATATCACTGTTTAAGGAAATTGGACATTTTGTACTTAATAATATAATATTTTTGACTTCTCTCTTTTGAACTTGTATATTGGACTTGTTAATATTATTCTTTTTCTATCCCTAGTTTTATGATTCCAAACCAGAGCATTTATTGTACTAAAGCCGGTTGTCAATGATAACATGAGAAACTCAGGTCATGTCTTTATTAATTAATTTTATGCATTACCAATTGCTATGGTTTCAATATGTCCCCTCCAAAATTCAGGTGCTGAGACTTAATTGCCAATGTCATAGTATTAAAATTGGGGGTTGGGTGTGGGGGCTAACATATGTAACTCTAACACTCTGGGAGGCCAGGATAGGTGGATTGCTTGGGCTCAGGAGCTCAAGACTTGCCTGAGCAAGAGTGAGACCCCATCTCTACTAAAAATAAATAAATAAATAAAAAATAGCTGGGCCTTGTGGCAGGTGCCTGTGGTCCCAGATACTTAGAAGGATGAGGCAAGAGGATCTCTTGAGCCTAAGAGTTTGTGGTTACTGTGAGCTGTGAGGATGCCACAGAATTCTACCCAGGGAGACAGAGTGAGACTGTCTTAAAAAAAAGAAGTGGGGCCTCTAAAGGTGTCAGGCTATGAGGCTTCTCTGGTGAGTGGGAGTAGGGCCTTAAGAAAGAGGCTTCTCTCAGTGTTCAGCGTTTGGTTCTTCTGCCCTTCTACTTCCTGCCATTTGAGAACACAGAGTTTTCTTCTCTGGAGGATCCAGTAATAAATTGACATCTTAGAAGTGGAAACTGTGCTTCTTACCAAACACCGAACCTGCCTTGATCTTGGACTTCCCAGTCTCCAGAACTATGAGAAATAAATTTCTGTTCTTTATAAATTATCCAGTCTCAGGTATACAATAGAGACTAACATACCTACATATGTAAATTCCTTAATGAAAAAATAACAATTGACATAATACACTAAGCCATAAAATAGTACTTAATGAAATTTCCCACCCAGATCAAAATATAAATTGGGAGAATAGTGATAAATAAATGGAAGAATTTACTATGGACAATTTCAAAGGTACATATTTGAATAAGAAGAAAAAAATTCTCAATAGGGAAAAGAACTTAAACTTCAAGGAAAATATCATTCATCTTGTTTAATCTTCATCATTTTGTTGAAAAGCAAATATTTTTTGAGTCCTGAGGCTTATAAAATTGGGGGTCCTCATTAATAAAATGAATATAAAATTATGATTATAAAATTAGATATAAATGTGAATATTTATTTATAATATATCATAACTTCTATGACTAGTATTCTACAAACAGAAGAATTCTGTTAAATTCCATTTTGCATGATTTCTATCAAAAATTTTTTTAAATATGGGATTTTTTTTTTTTTTGAGACTGAGCCTAAAGCTGTCACCCTGGATAGAGTGCTGTGACATCACAGCTCACAGCAACCTCCAATTCCTGGGCTCAAGCGAGTCTCTTGCCTCTGCCTCCCAAGTAGCTG
>CAUYON010021797.1:0-11767 GCA_963573935.1 Arctocebus calabarensis | reverse complement strand
TCCACCAAACAACAATGACGGCTGCAACCAAAAAATGGCTGGGCGTTGTGGCGGGCGCCTGCAGTCCCAGCTACTTGGGAGGCAGAGGCAAGAGACTCGCTTGAGCCCAGGAATTGGAGGTTGCTGTGAGCTGTGATGCCACTGCACTCTATCCAGGGTGAAAGCTTGAGGCTCTGTCTCAAAAAAAAAAAAAAAAAAAAAAATTAAAGACCTTTTTCAAATGACTTTCCATTTTTTTCTCCTAACAAAAATGATTTAATATAATTAGAAATCCACTGTGAATACAAACTGAAGATCTCTTACATGGATGAGTCTAAAACAAAACAAATAAGGTACACGCAAAGTGAAGAAATTAATAAAAAAAATTTAAAGGGTCTTGAGGGTTCTAACTGTATCAAACAATAACAAAATTGCTGTTTACTTCATAAGGAGAAAGATAGTCAAGACCCAGAAGTGACATGGTAAATAGCACCCTCTTGTGTTTCATTTAAGAAAAAGATACAAAGTTTAAAGCCAAATGAAAAGCAAAGGTACCTAAAGGGAAGCAGCTACTCAGGTGACAGGGATATAAAACTAAATACTTAAATCTCTGGCCTCATGAAATTGAAAGGCTAGTGGAAGAGAAATTACTTTTAATTTACTAAAAACAAAAACAAATAAATAAAATCAACAAATCAAGTTTTCATGCATTTTAATGATGTAGTATTCCAAAAATAAATACCAAAGAGATACTCAGGAAAATGCTAAATCTCCATATAAGTATAGCCCCTCCCTCCCCTGCCTTTCCAGGTTCTTCTACCACAGAACTTCCTTGGTTCCTTTATCTTGATTCAAAAACCTGTATGTCCAGGCCACAAAGGGTAACAGGAATCTATTACCTATAAGTACTTAGTAGTCAAGAGCACAAGCCATATGTAGGAGAATGTCTGCACTCAAATTCCAGCTCTGCCTCTAACTCTGCAATCTAGTGCAAGTTATTTAACTCAGCCTTAATTTCTTATCTAATGGTACCTACAGCCTAGAGTTGTTTCTATGATTAAATATACAGTAAAGAGCTTAGAACAATGTCTCACAAAAGAAAATACTCAATGCATATTAGCTAATGTAATATCATACACATGGAGAGATAAAAGTGTGCACAAGGTAAAATAAAAATAAATGCCATAAAATTCCCTTAAGCAGTACCACTTAGTTAGCTGATCACCATTAGAGTTTCTAAATTAAAAAAGTAATTTCTTTCTGGGTTTAGTAATTTCTGTTAAAATTCAGAAGGAATAGATACTGATGTTTAGAATCCATAATAATAAATGAAATACAAAAGGGGTTTAACTGACAGGGAGGAAAAGTGATCACCACAAGAGTAGGAGGCAAAAATTCAAGAACACAAATAAAATGCCAAGAAATCTCAAAAACAATTTTTTTTTAGTCACCAGCCAGATGTTCTAGAGAGATATGTTTTGGTTTAGTTCAAAAATAATTTTTAAAAACCCACTAATAATAAAACTGGGAAAGATAAACTAGACTTAAAATCAGATTAATTACCTATGAAGAACAATTATTAATGTAGCCTAGGTATGCTCTCCAGTATACACCATTCGTAATCTTTCAAAGACGGTGGTGAAGGTATGTCAGGTGATGTAGAAAGCACTTGACTCAGCATGACTGGATTTCCATTAAACCTGACCCTGGACACTCCTGTGCTAATGATAGTAATGTTAGTAAAACCAGAGAGACATTTATTGTGTACTTATTAAGTACCATGCACTTAACACATATTAAACTCTCCATGTCAATATAAGAAAATTAAGAGTTGATGAAAGGACCATCTATTTTCTATATCATCTCATAGTAATTCTAAAAGAGTTTAATGATTTGTGTTATTTATAGAAGAAGGTTAATGATGATAATAGTACTTACTGGGTTCAGTTGACCTTTGAACAACACGGGGGTTAGGACACTGCCCCTCACCTCCCACATTTGAAAGTCTACATAAAACCTGGGTGGTGCCTGTGGCTCAGTGGGCAGAATGCTGGCCCCATATATCAGGATGGCCAGGTTCGAACCCAGCCCCAGACAAACTGCAACAAAAAAATAGCCAGGCATTGTGGTGGGCACCTGTAGTCCCAGCTACTCGGGAGGCTGAGGCAGGAAAACTGCCTAAGCCAAGGAATTTGAGGTTGCTGTGAGTTGTGATGCCACAGCACTCTGCTGAGGGTGATAAAGCGAGACTCTGTCTCTAAAAAAACAAACAAACAAAAAAGAATAGCCAGGCATTGTGGTGGGCACCTGTAGTCCCAGCTACTCAGGAAGCTGAAGCAAGAGAATCACCTAAGCCCAGGAGTTGGAGGTTGCTGTGAGCTGTGATACCATAGCACTCTAGTGAGGGAGATAAAGTGGTGGTCTTAAGTGGAGGGAGGGAGGAAGAAAGGAAGGAAGGAAAGAAAGAAAACCACATAAAACTTTTGTCTTCCTCCAAAACTTAACTCCTAATAGCTTACTGGTGACCAGAAGCCTTCCCAATAACAAACAGTTGATTAATACATATTTTATAGGGCGGCGCCTATGGCTCAAAGGAGTAGGGTGCTGGCCCCATATGCCAGAGGTGGTGGGTTCAAACCCAGCCCCAGCCAAAAACTGCAAAACAAACAAACAAACAAAAAAACCCAACAAAATATAAAATTTATAGTTAAGGTATTATATACTGTATTCTTTTTTTTGAGAGAGAGTCTCAAGTTGTTGCCCTGAGTAGAGTGCCGTGATATCATAGCTCACAGCAACCTCCAATTCTTGGGCTCAAGTAAGCCTCTTGCCTCAGTTTTCCTATTTTTAGTAGACAGGGTCTTGCTTTTGCTCAGGCTGGTCTTGAACCTATGAGCCCAAGCAATCCTCCTACCTCGGCCTCTCAGAGTGCTAGGATTACAGGCATGAGTCACCACACACAGCACTATACACTGTATTCTTATAATAAAGTAAGCTAGAGAAAAGAAGGTTATTAATAAAATCATAAGGAAAAGAAGATAGATTTGCTGTTCATTAAGTGGAAGTCAGTCATACAGGTCTTTATCCTCATTGCCTTCACATGAGTAGGCTGAGAAGGGGGAGGAGGAGAGGGGTTCGTCTTGCTGTCTCACAGTGGCAGAGGCAGAAGAAGTGAAGGAGATGGAAAGGCAGGCAGGAGAGGCATGCTAACTTATTCAAAAAGATCCACACATAAGTGGAGCCACACAGTTCAAATTTGTGTTGTTCAAGAATCAACTATATATTATTATTGCTACCACTACTATTGTTCCAAGTGCTTTAAATAGATTATTTTATTTGATCCATCACAGTTATCCCATGAAGTAAATATTTTTCTTTCTTTCTTTATTTTTTAAGAGACAGAGTCTCATTTTATCACCCTCAGTAGAGTGCTGTGGCATCACAGCTCACAGTAACCTCAAACTCTTGGGCTTAGGCGATTTTCTTGCCTCAGCCTCCCAGGTAGCTGGGACTACAGGTGCCCGCCACAATGCCCAGCTATTTTTTGTTGCAGTTTGCCTGTGGCCAGGTTCAAACCTGCCACCCTCGGTATATGGGGCCAGTACCCTAACCATTGAACCACAGGTGCCACCCAATTGATTTTTATTATCAATCATTGGCAAAAGCATAATCTAAAGAAAAAGATTAACTATTAACAATTTAGTGATAGAGTCCTGATTCAAATCCAAAAAGTGTTATTGCAGAACCCACATTCTTATTTACTATTCATATCCGTCCAACAACAAAGAGTACCTTGTGAAGTGATTATTTAAAAATTTGGAAAATACAAAACAGTATGAAGCAGAAATTTAGACTGTCCATACTTCTAGTACTCACAAATATCTACCATTAACTGTTAAAATCCTATTCATAACTTCCTTTTAGATGAAGAAGACAGAAAAAGAAATAAACAAAAATTCAGGCTTTTCAAAGCATTTTTAAAAGTGTTTCACCACCTAAATCAGATAATAAAATTCAAAGACAATAAAATACAAGGTCTAATAGAAAGTCATTAATGTGTCTTTGAAACCAGGAAGAAAACATTTAAATACCTCAAGAAAGCAGAAGAAATTAAAAATAGAGCCAAACCAGTCAATGATGCCAGCCATAATGTTAGTGCAAACTTCTTAAAAGTAGAAGGAAGTCATATTATTTAAGTATATATTATTAAGTCATATTATTATGCCTCCAACTTTAGGAAGGGGGGCATCCTGACCAACCCACTGTCCAAGTGACAGAGAGCCTACTATCAGTATTCCTATCAGTGTGTTTTTTCTGTCGTTGTTGTTGTCATTGTTGTTTAGCAGGCCCAGGCTGCTTTTGAACCCATCAGTGCCAGTGCATGTGGCTGGCGCCCTAACCTCTGAGCTACAGGCGCCAAGTCACAAACTTTTATTAGTTTGTTTTAGAGATATTTAAGGCTTTACACTGCCAATTTAGGTGCTTAAAATGACATAAATATTAAATACATAAATTTATTTTAAATAATAGGCACTCCTCACTTTACAGGGTACCAAGTTAATGGATCTCAGTTCTCAGTGAACCATGCGAAGTGATGACATGGTTCCTATGATCATAATTCCCACTAACACTAGGTACTGTGCAAAGTGAGGACTGCTTGTATTATAGGAAACTTAATTCTGTTGTATCCCTTCTACTGAAGTGACCTAATGGGATCTGTCTTCTGAAGTTAGAAACCTAAAGAACTAGTTTTTTGAATTTGTACGGTTAATGAATCAAATAATAATTTTTAAATGCTGGCTCGGCACCTGTAGCTCAAGCGGCTAAGGCACCAGCCACCTACACCAGACCTGGTGGGTTAGATCCGGCCGGGGCCTACCAAACAATGACAACTACAACCAAAAAAATAGCTGGGTGTTGTGGTGGGCACCTGTAGTCCCAGCTACTTGGGAGGCTGAGGCAAGAGAATCGCTTAAGCCCAGGAGTTGGAGGTTGCTGAGAGCTGTGATGCCACAGCACTCTACCCAGGGCAATAGCTTGAGGCTCTGTCTCAAAAAAATAAATAGGGATGGTGCCTGTGGGTCAGTGAGTTGGGCATCAGCCCCATATAAGGGAGGTGGTGGGTTCAAACCTGGCCCTGGCCAAACTGCAACCAAAAAATAGACAGGCATTGTGGCAGGCGCTGTAGTCCCAGCTACTCAGGAGGCTGAGGCAAGAGAATCGCCTAAGCCCAAGAGCTGGAGGTTGCTGTGAGCTGTGATGCCACCGCACTCTACCAAGGGTGATGAAGTGAGACTCTGTCTCTAAAATAAATAAATAAATAAATAATTTTTAAAATGCAAGTAGCTTCTATGTAATTTCTTTCTGGATTTCTGAGCACAAAAGCTACTCATGAGCACATTAAAAAAAAATTAGCACAAATTGTTAAAATTATCACTTAATTTTTAAGTAAAGGCTGATTTTTGGAACGATATTTGACTTTAAATGTTCTTCTACCTATAGATGAAGATAGTAGAATTGATATTTTCAGCATCACCTTAAAATTAAATGAATACTACAGAGCTTTTCCAACTAATAAATATAGAAAGCATGATGGAAAAGCGACCATTTAGTAAATACCACAATTGCTGTTTCAGGTAAGAACCATCAAGAGATGCCAAAATTAATAAATATACGATTACAAAAAGACATTTATGTAGTCTCGAATACTCCCCATAAATACTTGAAGAAAGAATCTCTTATTGAAAATACTTGAGAAAATGGAACTTTATAGAGTGTCAACTCAGCAGGCCCCCACTTAGCCAAGTGAGCAGAGTAAATATCACAAGTTATGGAGCAAATGGACATCATGTATCTCTTGGTATCAAGGACTAAGGACATAACATCACTTCTGTGGTATTCTTGCCAAAAATGCACAACCTGAATCATTAAAAAACATCAAAAAAACTCAAATTAGGGCAGCGCCTGTGGCTCAGCGAGTAGGATGTCGGCCTCATATACCGAGGGTGGCGAGTTCAAACCCAGCCCCAGCCAAACTGCAACAAAAGGATAGCCAGGCGTTGTTGCAGGTGCCTGTAGTCCCAGCTACTGGGAGGCTGAGACAAGACAATCTCCTAACGCCAAGAGCCGGAGGTTGCTGTGAGCTGTGACGCCATAGCACTCTACTAAGGATGTGACAAGGTGAGACTCTTGTCTCCAAAAAAAAAAATACTCAAATCAAAATATATTCCCAAACTGGCCAGTACTTTTCAGAGGATCAAAGTATAAAAAACATGAAATGAATGAAAGGCAAAGAAGAAGAATTTTTTTTTTTTTTTAAATAGAGTCTCACCCTGTCGCCCTTGAAAGAGTGCTCTGGTGTCACAGCTCACAGCAACCTCCAACTCTTGGGCTTAGGAGATTCTCTTACCTCAGCCTCCCAAGTAGCTGGGACTATAGGCATCCACCACAATGCCTGGCTATTTTTTGTTGCAGTTTGGCTGGGGTAGAGTTCAAACCCGCCACCCTCGGTATATGGGGCCAGTGCCCTACCTACTGAGCTACAGGCACTGCCTAGAAAAAGAATTTTTCAAGAATAAAGGAGACCAAGCAGACATGAAAACTAAATGCTATGTGTGAATTAAATGATGAATGAAAAAAACAACAGTAATGGGATAAGTAGAAAATCATAAGATCTGCAGATTAGATAATAGCATTCTATCAATGTTAAATTTCTTGATTTTAATAGTTGTACTCTGGTTACACAAGGTGTTAAATTTGAGGAGTCTGGGTGAATAAATAGTATGCAAGAATTCTTTATACTATATGTTCTTATAAGTGGGAAAGAGTTTCAACATGTGAAGTTGAAAATTTTTTTTCTTTAAATTTTTTTTTAACTAAGCTCAAGGGGGATTCCAATTATATCCAATTCTACCCTGAAAACCAACCATTCTATACTAAGAAATGACAGATCTACTTAAATCAAGGGGAAAAAACCAACATAATTTTTTTCCCCTCCCTAAACAGAAGCTAATTTAGAATGCCTATTTTTATATAATAGGAACAGGGAAAAGGATTATTTTTGCTTGAAAAGTAAAGTTTCCATAACAAATCTCTTTATATTACATACATTTTAGGAAATCTCTTATTGAAGGGAATAATTTGAAATGATTTTAAAAAACAGATTTATGGCTTGGTGCCCATAGCACAGTTGTTACAGCACTGGCCACATACACTGGGTTGGAACCCAGCCCAGGTCAGCTAAACAACAATGACAACTGCAACAAAAATAGCTTGGTGTTCTGGCGGGCACCTGTAGTCCCAGGTGCTTAGAAGGCTGAGGCAAGGGAATTGCTTAAGCCCAAGAGTTAGAGGTTGCTGTGAGCTGTGGTGTCACAGCACTCTATACAGGGCAACATGGTAAGACTGTGTCTCAAAAAAAGAAAAGAATAAAAATAAATAAATAATAGATTTAGGTTAAATCAAAGGAAAACACAAACATTATGTTTTTCCCTCTCAAACCAACATAATAATCTCTGGTACAGGGCAGCACCTGTGGCTCAAAAGAGTAAGATGCTGGCCCCAAATGCTGGAGGTGGTGGGTTCAAACCCAGCCCTGGCCAAAAACTGCAAAAATAAAAATCTCTTGTATATTTCAAAATAGCTAAAATAATTTGAATGTTTCTAATACAAAGAAAAGACAAACAGTTAAGGTGATGGGTTAAGGTAATGGATATATTGAGTACACTGATTATCACTGATCTCTACAACTTAATTCCATGTATGAATGTATTAAATTATTACATGTACTCCAAAACTGTGTACATCTATTATGCATCAATAAAACAAAATTTGTTATATATGTATATATATATATATACACACACACACACACACATACCTACATTAAAGAAGAGACAGTGAATTCCAGCTCCAAAATTCTGATTTTAAGCATTTAAGTTTCAAAATTCTTCCTTCACTACTGTGAAGTAATAATGTGTCTACTATGTTCTAGGCACTATGCTGGCTGCTTAGCTCTAATTCTTATAATAATGCTGGCTATTATGAATATCAGCACTTACAGAAAATTGGAGGGAAATGAGGCTAAGTAATTTGCCCACAGTTATACAGCTGTCAGGTGATAGAGCCAAGATTCAAACCATATCATGTGACTCTGAACACCACCTTGACACCATGATCCCTCCCAAGAGGACTGCTGAGAAGGCAATAAACAGGCAAATTAGAAAAATGAGTATCATTGAATTTAGTGCCAGGATTTATATTTTAAAGTAGATTTGAGTACTTAACCACTAAGAGATATTACAGTGTGTCCCAAATGGTGCCATAGTTTCCACAGGGAAACTGGGAAATTGTAGCTAAATGTACCTTTTTTTTTTTTTTTTGGACAGACTCACTTTGTCACCCTTAGTAGAATGCTGTGGCATCATAGCTCGCAGCAACCTCAAACTCTTGGGCTCAAGGGATTCTCTTGCCTAAGGCTCCCAAGTAGCTGGGGCTACAGGTGCCCACCACAATGCCTGGTTATTTTGTTTGTTTGTTAAGTTTGTTGTTTAATTTCCAATAAATGGAATTATAATGATCACTTAACCAGTTTGGGTACCCAAACCTATTTTACGCAATGTAAATTCCTATTTGGAATTATAATGATCACTTACCTAGTATGGGTACCCAAACCTATTTTACATTGCGTAAAAAATTAGATTTCTCAACTATAGAAATAAGACAGGACAAGAATTTTAGGAGTCCTAGACAACTTTAACAGTGTCTAATTCAAACTATTTAGAGAACTGTTTCTCACAAACATGAAAAAGAAATCTTATTGAAAATGGACAGTTTTATAAATTCAAGTAACAACAGTATGGTGTAAAAAGCAGAATTTTCCTAAAATACTCCTGGGCATTCACTGGATTCCCTGGAAAAGAGGCCTGCTGGGCCAGGGCTCCCTTTTTCTACAGCTGGAAGAACTGTACCATTGTACATCTCAAACCCTGAGGTTTACTTCATCCCAATAGAGGAGCCACAGCTTCCTACAATCCCCAAGTACTGAATAGCTGGTTTTTCCCAGACAAATCTTAAAAATGAGGGGTATCCAAACCTAGATAGCACAAGCTATTTAAATAGCATAAATGTTACCTCACTGAGAGGGTGCTTTCAAGTCTACCCTCTGAATAAAAGAGAGCCATGACTGGGGGAGACCGTCACTGGCACTCCAGCAACGACGGCATCATAATTTGCTATGCAAAAATGGAAAGATCAGACGATCTTTCTTCTCTTGTAAGTTTCTCCAGTTGGGCCTATTTCTTATCAAATAAATGTGTCATCACATAAAATTCACCCCAAGCCATTAAACAACACAAAGAATAAAAGGATTTACAAGTACTTCTAAAAATGAGAAAGAAAAATAAAATGATTTCTTTAACTCAGTTTGTATATGAAATAATATTATATATGCCTTTCTTATATGCTTGAATGATGTTAGCTAAGAACCACTGACTTCTACAATGTGAATCATTTAGCCATGGGTTTAATGCACAGTATCTCTTGTTAATGCTGTTACCTACTCTGAGTTGGTAACCACCATTACTCAACTACTCTGTGAGTTATTACTACCACCATTTAGCAGATGAGAAAAATTAGGTTAAGTAATTACTAAGAGGTTAAGTAATTTGCCCAAAGTTTTAAAGCTAGAGTACAGCAGCGCCTGAAAGGTCTTAACCATTAAGAGATACTACAGTGTGTCCCAAATGGAGCCATACACAGGGAAACTGGGAAATTGTAGCTAAATGTACCTTTTTTTTGGACAGTGTCTCACTTTGTCACCCTTGGTAGAGTGCTGTGGCATCACAGCTCACAGCAACCTCAAACTCTTGGGCTCAAGCGATTCTTTTGCCTTAGGTTCCCAAGTAGCTGGGACTACAGGCACCAGCCACAACGCCTGGTTATTTGCTTTTGTTTGTTTATCATTTGTTTAGCAGGCCCAGGCTGGGTTTGAAATCACCAGCTCCAGTGCCTGTGGCTGGCACCCCAACCACTGAGCTACGGGCACCCAGTCACAAAATATTGTTTACAAAATTTTATGAAATATTCTCTATGTGTTTATCACCTCTTTGTAAAATTTTGTAACACCATGGTCAAAACACATCTTTCTAAACCTAAGGAAAAATTTAGCTGTTAGTTCTCAAGTTTTTCTTGAGTTCTAACTACAACTGAACAAAACTGTGGTTACTGTTACATGTAGGACAGAAAATCATAGCAAGAATCTGGAATTATTCAGTGAACTTTTAATGCCTTCATTATCAGCCTGGCATAATAAACTAATTGAGGACAATATGTCTGCTTATGAATAACTCAAACAACCTAACATTAATATTTAATGAACTTCTTTTCTCACCCTGTAAATATTTTAACACTTCCAAGAAAAAGATGCTCCAACAGAAAGGATTCTTTAAAAAGCCAATTTATATTAATTCTGACAGTAAATATCACACTAAAATAGTACATATTAAGAACAAAAAGTGCTCACCCTTTTTTTCCCAACTTATAAGGAATTAAAAAGAGAAAAGAAAACAAAAGCTGATTATTTATTGGGTGACATACTGGCATAAATTCCACACAGCATTTGCTAACAATGCCTCCTCCCAGATTTTATGTAAAATATGAAGTCAAATCTGGGACAATATTTGCATACCTTAGAAATACTTACATGCATAATAATACATACATACTTCCAATTATCACTTCAATCATATTATTTTTAACATTTCAGACATCAAAATTATAAATGTATGTTTAGTATCTACATGTCAAGGTTTTCTTGATCTGTTCTCTAAAGAATATAGAAGACCCAAGAAGTTTTGATGTAAAGGCTCTTGGTCTATAATTTTTTTTTTTTTTTAGGTTTTGCTTCTGGCATTTCAATATTTTATTAATTTTTTTTATTGTTGGGGAATCACTGAGGGCACAATGAGCCAGGTTAACCTGCTTGCGCTTACTGGGTGAAGTCCCTCTATTAATAGTATCCCACCTCCATCTTGGTCTATAATTTTTGACTTTTACTTTTTAAAGTTGTGAGCCAAGTGAAATGGTTCATGCCTGTAATCCTAGCTAGCACTCTGGCAGACCAAGGCAAGAGATCAGCCTGAGCAAGAGCCAGAGCCCATCTCTACCTAAAAATAAAAAAAAAAAAAAAAAAAAGAGAGAGAGAGAAGAAAAAAGAAAAATTAGCCAGCATTGTGGTGGGCACCTGGATATTTGTAGTGCCTGTAGTCCCAGCTATTCAGGAAGCTGGGGTAGGAGGATTGCTTGAACTAAGGAGTTAGAGGTTGCTGTGGGCTAAACTGATGCCAGGGCACTCTAGCCTGGGGCAACAGAATGAAACTCTGTGGGGAGGGAGGGAAGGAGAAAGGGAGGAGAGAGGCAGAAGAGAGGGAGAAAAGAGGGGTAGAGAAGGAAAGACAAAAAGGGAGAAAAAGAAAGGAGAAAAAGAGAGAGGAAGGGAAGGGAAGGAAGAAAGTTGCATTTCTCAAAACCAGAGAATGAACAAATTAAGAAAGTAATTTCTCCATAAGCTCTGTATAGAGCTTTGATGAAATACAGGCAGAAACAATAAGCTACTCACTTGAATCTTTCAATCATTGTTCATTCGATGTTTTTTTTTTTTTGTAGAGACAGAGTCTCACTTTATCGCCCTGGGTAGAGTGCCGTGGTGTCACACTGCTCACAGCAACCTCCAGCTCTTGGGCTTAAGCGATTCTCTTGCCTCAGCCTCCCGAGTAGCTGGGACTACAGG
>CAUYON010021796.1:0-11004 GCA_963573935.1 Arctocebus calabarensis | reverse complement strand
GCAGGGAACACTCTTGAAAGCATCAGCCTGGGTGAATACTTCATGAGGAGGACCCCCAAAGCAATGGATGCAGTATCAAAAATACACTACTGGGATCTGATGAAACTAAAAAGTTTCTGCACCACCAAGAACACAGTAAGTATTGCTAGCAGACAGCCCTCGGAATGAGAAAGAATATTTGCAAGTTATGCCTCCAACAAAGGCTTAACCAGAATACACAGAGAACTCCAACGTATTTGCAAGAAAAGAACAAGAGATCCCATCTCAGGATGGGCAAAGGATCTGAAAAGAAACTTCTCTAAAGAAGACAGGTGCACGGCCTTCAGACACATGAAGAAATGCTCATTATCCTTAATCATCAGAGAAATGCAAATCAAAACTACCTTGAGATATCATCTAACTCCAGTAAGATTAGCCCACGTGATGAAATCCCAAAACCAGAGATGTTGGCGAGGATGTGGAGAATAGGGAACACTTCTACATTGCTGGTGGGAATGCAAACTAATACATCCGTTTTGGGAAGACGTTTGGAGAATACTCAGAGATCTAAAAATAGACTTTCCATTTGACCCTAGAATTCCTCTACTTGGTATATACCCAGATGACCAAAAATCACAGTACAACAACGATATCTGTACCAGATTGTTTATTGCAGACCAATTCATAATTGCTAAGTCATGGAAGAAGCCCAAGAGCCCATTGATCCATGAATGGATTAATAAACTGTGGTACATGTATACCATGGAATATTATGCAGCCTTAAAGAAAGATGGTGACTTTTCTTTTTCATATTTACATGGATGGAGCTGGAACACTCATTGTTTCTTATACACAACGTGTGTTCTCCTGACTCAGCATCTTCACGCATCCTTTCCTCTGCCCAGTGGGCATTTCTTCAGAACTTTCAACTGCATTAATTTTACTACCATCACCTCTTTCAGTTCTTCTGTCCTGGTTCTCTGAGCTCACTCTTTGTGCCTTTCACATTTAACATTCTAATTACTCCTATTTTATACATTCTAGTATGTGGAATGTGTTAACCTGTAGCTCTTATTTCTCATTCTAATCTAAGAATTTCATGGGTGAAGTATTCTTTATAAGGTAAAATTGCCTGCTGCATAGTAGGCTTTCAATGAATATTCTTTGAATAAAAATTAATCAATTCCAACCAGCAGGTTTAAATCAAAGATATTTTGTGCACATGACACAGACACTGTCTTAAATTGGGTTTCTTCCCAAAACCAATATCTTGATGAGGATTGGGTATAAGAAATTTCTTGGGTAGATTACCTTGGGAAACACTGTAAAGGAGTGAGGAAGTGAGAGAGGGAAGAAGGGAAGAGAAGAGAGTATATTAATAAGGGGGTTTCTATCATGAACAACGGGGGCTCGGTCCTGATGTTGAAGCTCTGAAAGACTGTGTGAAATAAGCTTCAGAATTTTCCCTCTGATGGATAAGGAACTACCCTCATTAATTAAAGATTGTTCCTGGGATGCTGAGCTGTATGTTCAGACTAATTTGTCTATTTGATATTCTTTCTCTTCCATGACTTTTGTGCTCATTTTCCAACAACTGGGCCAGGGAGGTGCTGCCCGATTACTGACAACTTTGGGATCTATTCAGAGTGAGCATTGGGGCATGAAGAATAATCCTAAAGTTGTACAGGAGCCTCGTATTCTTGGATTTAGCTTTATGTTTCCAAAACAATTTTCCTACAGGGTTACATAGCCTGCCAGCAACAGAGTAAGTGAGGCTCCCCAATGAGTAGGTAGTTTAACTCATTTAGCTCCCCTCATGAGTAGGTAGTTTACAGGAGTAAACTCCTTCAGGTAATTAAATAAACCTTTTTCCACTGACACAGAATTCTTTAAGAAAATGGTTTTGAGACAATGTCATGTGCATGTAGTAATAGTGCTTGGGGTGGAGGGGAGAGGTAGTATTGATACTCTGGGTCTCCACAGGGCTCCTTGACATCATGGTTGTGGAACTTAGCTTGCTACAGGACATTCTGTAAGCTACAGAACTCTCCTCTGATTGAATCAAAATAAGTTGTGTTGAAGGCCTATTTTTATTCCTGGGAAGGAAACATTTGAACGTTGATTAGCACACTTGGATGGGATACTTCAACAGGAGAAAGTGCCCATCTGAGGTGTCCTACAGAGAGCCTACAGTCATTCCAGGAGGTGATATACAAACTCTGTGCTTGATCCAGCATAGAGTACTCAAGGATGAGTACTTGAAAGTCCCAAACAGATCTGGGGGGAGATTTGAGAGTGCCCAGGCTGGTACTGATTACATTTCAATAAGAAAGTCTCCAGCGTGAGCGGCAATAAAATAAATGGTTGCAGATAATCTTAGCAAAATGGACTGCCTCTAGCTTTAAGATCTATTGGTTATGCTTTGGGTTAGAAAAAAATCATGCCTAACAAAAAGTTGTAGCAGTTACAGATGCCTGCAAAGAAGGCATAGTCTCTGAGGTGGTTGGTTAAGTTTTGATTGATGAAGATTATAAGAGATTAGTGAAAAACCTCCAAAGAATGAGAATTTTTGGTAAAGCTTCACCCAGAGTCAAGCACTTAGTTATGAATGTAGCATCAAAGGGTTATCACAGGGCTGCACCTGTGTGGCTCAAAGGAATGGAGCGCCGGCCCCATGTGCTGGAGGTGGCAGGTTCAAACCCAGCCCCGACCAAAAACTGCCAAAAAAAAAAAAAATTGAAAAAAGGGTAGTCACAGATGATATATTCTTTTAATCCCCCAAATTGCAAGAGAAGAAAAATTTATAACTCATAGCTATGACAGTATTGTCAAAAAATACATGAAGTTAATTGCATAAACTTTGAAACAAGTCATTGTGTTATTATGTGGGAGTATAAAAAAATATCATAAATGTTTCATCACTATAACATACAAAAGCACTGAAAAACTATACAGCCTGAGTGAAATTAGACTCTGCAAGTTATTAATGACCTTGGGTTAAAAGAAAGAAGTATGACTTAAGATGCCTTAGTTCTGTCACTGACAGAATTGATACTCTGTGTCTTTGTCTTAGTCCTTACTTACTCATAGCTGCAATCTAGGGAAGATATTTTGGGAGATTTAGCTTTTGCCTACTTGCAAAATTGGCCAAGTGGTGCTTATTGTAAAAACCCTAATTTACTTCATGCTTCTTCTTCATGTTTATGGTCAATACATATGTGTCCATGTCCTCATTGTGGAGCCATGCATAACATACAGGATAAATTTGATGTTTAAAAATGTAATCCACAGACTAGCTGTAGTATTTAAATAGCCTCCTTTCTATTCCAAAATTTTCAAAATGAAAAAGAGATGAAAACACTACTCAAATCCCTATCCCTTTTTTAAATTTTATTTTTCAAAAAAGTTGACTTTTTAGGTATAAAGTTTTATGAATTTTAACACATGCATAGATTTGTGTAACAGCCACTAAAATCAGCATGCAGAACTGTTCTATCACCCCTTAAAGCTCCCTGTGTCATCCCTTCATAGTCGTATTATCTTTCCACTCTTGGCAGTCACTCATCTAATCTTTATCACCATAGCTTTGTCTTTGCGAAAATGGCACATGGATTATACATACAGTGAGTTATCTTTTGAGACCGATGGTGTATATAGACTACATAATAAAAAGTAAAGAAAGATATATTCAAGAACGTGTGGCATAAAAGCTTAACAAGGCCATATCATTATTGAACTAAGCTTGGTCATGACATAACTCATGGAAGAGGTCAAATGTGGAGGCTGGAATTTAGAGAACTCCACTCTTTGTATTAAAGGAATTCCTTTTGTACAAAGGAATACAATTTCCTTTGTATTAAAGGAAATAACATTTCAGAGAGCATACAATATTAATAATGTGTAATTAAAGGAATGAAGAGAATAGTGTGATTAGAAGGGGAGAATCTATGTACCTTTTTGGGCTTTTAAAATAGAAAGCATGATGAACAAAGTAATGGTTTTCAAAGATTAATTAGTCAGAGCTTTATGAGTTGTGTAACCTGGTATATAATATTTGGAAGATAAGGGTGATGGTTGATGTCTCAAGAATAGATGAAGTGTGTAATGGAGAAAAGACAACCCAGTGAGCATAGGGTCAAAGACTAAAACTTAAGTAGTAGCTGTGTGATGGGGGAGCTCTTGAAAATTAAAAAAAAATAGGAATAAATTGCATAGGTTACATGAAAACTACTTTTTTTTTTTTTTTGAGATTGAGTCTGCTTTTGTCACCCTAGGTACAGTGCCATGGCATCATAATTCACAGCAACTCTAACTATTGGGCTCAAGTGATCCTCTTGCTTTAGCCTCCCCTATAGCTGGGACTACAGGTGCCCGCCACATGCCCAGATAGTTTTTCTATCTTTAGTAGAGATGGAGGTCTCACTCTTGCTTAGGCTGGTCTTGAACTCCTGAGCTCAAGCAATCCACTGGGCTTGGCCTCCCAGAGTGCTAAGATTACAGGCATGAGCCACTTCTTAAAGGGTAAGCAGGTAATCAAAGCATTTAATTTTGTACTGAGTTTGAAAGAATGTGGTGTAGAACACACCACACTACTGGTGAGCTTGGAGAAATTTGGTTGCAGTATAATTATGGGGATAAAGGCTAGATTACGAAGTAGTTAAGTAGTTCACTGTAGTTGAAGGTGAAATCAAAGCAGACTTAGTTGTGAATTGGTCCCATAACATAAGGCAGGATCAAATGAAGTCTTTGGAAACTGGGGGTAAGCATAAGCATTGAAGGAAAAGATGATATGTAGTGAATAAAAACAATGCACCCAAGAAATTTCTTTTATGATCCAAAACTTATGAGGATCTACTTTGGTCAACTTGTCACTGTGTGTATTTCATCTGATCATTATTATAGGTCAAATAGACTTTCAACAGCTTCCATCTACTTCTCTCAGCACTCCCAAAAGCAGTCCTTTTGTAATTATTGCTTAACTTTTTAAGTTGTAGAATATATTCTCATCTACCACCAACTCTGATTGACTAAACAAACAAAAAAACAGATTCTATTAATTCTGAGAATAAATTAATATTATAGTAAATGCTGCTCTTTAGAACTGTAAATGACTTAATGTTTATAAAGAGCTTTCATGAACTTTTTTTTTTTTTTTTGCCTATTGGTAATAGTTAAAGTGATAATTAAAACTACTATGGTGTAGCAGTATGAGGAGATTTTTCTCAACCTCATTACAAAGACACCACATTTCTCTCCTGGAACTCAACTGTGTCAATCACACAGTAGTATCCTAAAGCATTTGCCTCCGATTTTCTTGAATCGAAGAATCTCTCATAGTTGTTAGTATCTAGCAAGCTGAAATTTTAAACAAGGCTTTGCTTGCAACCAAAATTGATTTCTGTAATTCTCTCCAGCATGGCTTTTCTGACAAGGCTATTTCTAGATTACCCAGTGTTTGGGCTCAGCTTGTGCTGCTTATGCAACTTTAATTCTTGCCTCTAAGCTGCAGCCTGGTCTCTCTGCCAATCACGGCTGGAAGCATCCTCCCATGTTATCAACTGGGCTTTTCATCAACTGGGCTCTACCGATCACTACTATCGACCCTCTACTACTCATAAAATAAAAACAGAGACTTCGAAGGCTTCTTGACATTTTGCTCTGTTTCCCCTAAGACCCATCCAGGACACCTCCATGGATCTGCTTTACTCTGTAAGGATGATCTATTTCACAAAGACCCTACCATAACTCAAAGTAATCTTTAAAATAAACCTTGCAGGACAGGCTAGGGCATATTGATTACTTTCTCTCTACATTCTTGTCCTGGATAGAAGCCAACCAGACTCCTGTGAATTCTGGATACTTATAACTTTCTATCAAAGAAGGGTGAAAGTATGGTACAGCCAGCTGGGGTCCAACTAGAATTTAAAACTCTTAATCCCTAAAACTATTCAGATACCATTCTGTCTTAGCCTGAAGGGCATGTAAATTCAGCTCTTAATATTTGTAAGGGGCAAAGGTTTGAAAAACCTTAGAATCTTTATTGTATTGTACCTGAAATTCATATCCTTTCCACTTTAGATTGTCATCTTAAATTTATTGAACAATCAAAATGTGACAGAGTTAATAATTAGCAGTTATGTTAGTCAGTTCTCTGTAGTTGATTATTATCTACATTACCAAAAGCCCAAGGTATATTTTGAGGGTCAGTGAACTCTGCTTTTATTTTAGTAGAGGTAATGAGCAATAGGAAATGAGCTGCCCTTGCCTAAGATGAGATACAAACTCCCTAGAATATGGATGTGTCTGTAGAGATCAAAGAAATAAGAGTCTTGTTCAAGCTGGGCTCTTGGTCAGACCTATAGGAAGATACAGAAATCAATCATCTACAGGGTAAATATTGCGAGTTACCTCTGCTTTCAATTTCTTTCCTGAAACATTTCAGGAAAAAAAACATTTCAGAGTTTGACTTTCCCAATGAAAATAATATATTACTTCTTATATCAGGTTCTCTTACGAGAGGTATCACTGTAAGTCATTAGCACATAAGTAAACAGGCTACCAGATTTATCTTTGCCAGGTGAAGAGTGATCTTGGGTACACGAGAACTTTGGGGTAGAGGGAGCTGCACAAAAATGAAGAGAAAACAGGGCTCATTCAGAGATGAGAAAAGTGGGAGGGAGTCAAACAAGTGATCAGTTTGAAAAAATATGTTGTGGGTTGCTTTTGCTAAGCTTGTGGTGAATCAGTGCTAAAACGTCCTTGACCTCCTTTCCAAGCAGGTTATTGCAGGCATGTCCCAGTGGGGAATACAAAAGGAGGCAACACCGCACTGTGAGATGCCAGGACTTCAAAATTACTAGCATTGTTTGCCTTCTGTAAAGAGAAATTATAAGAATTCCAAAATTCATCAAACTGAATTATCTTATGAGTTATTATCCTAATGAGAGAACCCATGTTTATTACAAAGTGACTCCCTTGCTCATTATTTTGTAAAAAGTGAAATAACCACAGGGAGAATAGCTAATATTTCAGGAAATGAAGAAAACTGTCTTCATAAAAGACCTACTTAAACTAGGTCACCATTTTTTTGGCAGCAAAAAGGTTGGTAGAGAATAATGTCAGGGAAAAACTATATTCTCTATACTGAAATCTGAAAGGACTACTATATAGGGAATAGCTATAGGGCTTTAATGATCAAGTTGAATTGAAGAATAAAGAATCATGCATGTATTCCAAGGAGAAAGGACAAGTAAGGCCAGAGAAAGTAAAGGATTTACCATAAGGCCAAGAGTATATCTGAGAACTAAGAGGGGACAGGCATTTGAAAAATGAACTAGACCAGATGTCAGTAGAAAATAAAGCAGTAGTGGTATAGGAAGAGACTTGTTCTGGCAACACGAGTAGGGATATGAGCCAATGAAAGGTGAAAGATTGGGAAAGTTGAATTCAAGTCCACTCACCAAGAACCCACAGATAGATGTTTAACAATAAGCAAAACCATCTGTTGACATGAAATTGTAAATGACAGAAAGCAAAAGGGGAGACAGCTAAATAACTTACTGTTGCTGCATAGTAGATCTCAACTGAATTCATCTTTTCAACAGTCATTAGCCAAAAGTAGAGGAAAGGGTGTGCACATTGATTTAGGATCAAGACAGAGAGTAACACAAATTAATTTGAATGGGATCATAGGATTAAAAATAGAAGAATGGGCTCAGGTGAGAATCTGGGTAACCAGAAAGAGCTGGTTTTCGGTTATCCTACTCAAGAAAAGCAAGAAAGGCATTAGCCTTTTAAGAGCAAATGGAGTAAGACTAGCATGTAAAGTAGAACTACTTAATCCCAATTTTGTTTCTTCCCTGTCATTAAAGACAAAACCTAGCATAATTAAGAGAGAATTTTTTCTGTGAAAATGGTTAAGTAGTATACTCAGATGCTCTCAAAATCTACCCAATATCCTTAAGAAGAAATGTATACTATGGATATGATTCAATACCATAATCCCAACGAATACCAAACACTATTTTCATATTTTGAAAAGAATAAATTTTGCATATTCTTACAATATCCTTAGGTTAGTGATTTTAAAACTTTTTGACTCTGACCTACACTAAGAAATAATTCTAAATTGCATCCCTACACACACACACACACACACACACACACACAGCCAAAACAAAATTTTATAAGTGTTTGTCTTTACTACTTAAATTATGTTTGGATCTATTCTATTATATTCCTTTTAAGAAAAATATAATCTATGACCCACTAAATTGATATCATGTCTACCAAAAAAAGCCACTGCTCTGGATTATGGATGGGATATTGGCCCAATGGATTCAGACCTATCACTCACTTCTTTGTGACTCAAATACATTTCACCATATTCTTATTATTGGAAATAATTGTTAGTGTTGTTTTTCTGGGATTAAATAAGTATCTTCATGAGACTCAATATCATTGTACTTGATTGCAAATGTCTAACATAACTACTGGACTGTAACAAAGTATTGACCTGTTTTGGGATTAATTACAGAGGAAAGTGAACAATATTTAAGGATAAACTTTGCAACCAAGTGCTGTGCAAATCACTTTTATGAGTATTAACAGAAATATTTAAACAGAGAACCATATTGAAATGTACCAGGAAAAAGATCATTTAAAGCAGGGATTCTCAACCTTCCTAATGCCACAGCCCTTTAATACAGTTCTTGTGGATCACAACCAATAGGTTGAGAACTGCTGATATAAAGAAAATGGTTACTTAATATGCTTGTGAATTGAACAACCACTTCTGTGGCTCAATTTTTGGTTTTGTATATTTGGTTTTCTTAAAGACAAGTTTTCTAAAGAGAATCATAAAAACACCTATATGAACCCAATTATCTATACACATTCCCTTACCAAAAGAAAAGTTTTCAATATTATTGTAAATTATCAAAATGTGTAAATTATGTCTCTAAATAATTATCCTGTTTGATTAGTGCACCCAACTTAGTTTTAACTTAATTCTACATCTTTGGATGATTTGTCTTTCACAGGTGCTCAAGGATCTCAAAACCTGCCAAAGTTTGCCATGCCAATTTCATAGCTTACACCCCTTAATCCAAAGGTTAACATTGCTATAATGTTGGGTGATTATTTTACATTGGGTTAGCATAGGACTCTTTATACTTTCTTTGTACTTATTTTCCTGTTTTATTTTGATGCAGGACTTAGCCCTAAAAACTGTATCTAGAATGTGCTTGCTTGAGGACAGCAGCAGAAGACAGTTTTGCCTCCTGTGACCACTTCTGCCCAAAACGTTTATATGTAGCAGGTCATCATTTAAACTTAAATGATTGAATCTGTTTCTAGAACTTCTCTCTAATAACTTCCCTTCATCAGTCTTCCTATTTAACTAGGGAGTCTCACTTATTGATTCTCACATACACTTTGCCTTTGCCTACTTATATATCTTTGACTACAAAAGTTTCTACCAGCCAACACTTTTCTTCCTTTTTGACACCTTTAATATTTCTTCAACTAAATGCCATGATCATAAACAAAATAAAACAAAACATAACATTTTTACTGTGCAGTACAAGGGGGTTGCTTTCATCTCTTGAATATTTACATATTACTTGTACAATTAACTTGCCAGTTAAGGACATAATATATAAAGGTATAATTTTTTTGAATATTTTGAGCTACTATACACTTATCTTTATCTTTAATGTGTGTGTCAATCACTAGTCCCACTGACATCATTTATTCCTTGACATATTCCACTAAATTTATTGAATGCCTGCTATGTATCAGATACTGTGCTAGAACTAAACTAAGGTTTGCATGTGGACATTAGTATTTTACATACATTAAAAAATATGAAATAATACGAAAGCCTAGGGATTGCTTAATTTATTTTATAAAACTGCGCCAGAGAATGTTAGTATTCACCAAAATTTCATGTTCTCCTCAATATTTCACACATCCCAGGCATCTGGATGGGGTGTGACTAATTCTCATGAATAGAACATGAGCAGAAGAAATGCGTCATTCTGGTTGGAGGCAGAGAGGGTGGGAGGGACATTAAATTGCTATGACTGGACAAAGCCACTCTTAATAATATTTAAAATAAATTGAAATCATACCAAGCATTTTTCTGACCACAATGGAATAAAACCAGAAATCAATAACAAGAACAACTTTGGAAAATATACAAACACGTGGAATTAAACAATATGCTCCCAAATGACTAGTAGATCAACAGATTAAGAAGAAAATTAAAAATTTCTCAAATGAAAATGAAACACAAAATACCAAAATGTATGGGATTTTATACAAAGAAGAAAGTTTATACCAATTAGTGCCTGTATCAAAAAGCAGAGAAAGTTCAAATAAACAGTGAATCTCAAAGAACTAGTAAAACAAGAGTAAATTAAACCCAAAATTAGTAGGAGAGAGAAAATTCAGAATAGAAATAAATGAAATTGAAATTTAAATACAATAGGTGAAGAAAATGAAAAATTGATCCTTTGAAAGGGTAAAAAATTGACCTACCCTTAGGCAGACTAAGAAAAAAGAGAAAAGAGCCAAATAAATAAAATCAGAGATGAAAAAGGAGATTTAATTAAAACTGGTACTGAAGAAATCTAAAGGATCATAGAGGCTATTATGAGCAACTATGTGGCAAAAAATTGGAAAACCTAGAGGAATTGGATCAATTTCAAGACACAGACAACCTACCAAGATTTTAGCCAGGAAGAAATCAAACACCTAAATAAACCAATAAGTAATGAGACACAAAGGAGAAGCAGTGATAAAAAGTCTCCCATTGGATCACACCTACGGTGCATCTTAGCAGGGTACTGGTGAAACTTATTAAATGTAGAGTATTAATGCCTTTATATAGTGATCAAGAAAATGCCATGAAGGCTATCTGTAACAGTACGATCAAAACATTTCTGAATGTATATGAATCGTGCCCTATGATTGCACCAATGTACAGAATTATGATTCAATAAAATTATAAAAAAAATTGTA
>CAUYON010021790.1:0-11045 GCA_963573935.1 Arctocebus calabarensis | reverse complement strand
GAGCCCACAGAGAAGTTCTTATCTGAGGTTCAGTAGTTTTCCTTATGTAGGTTCTTATTGATTCGGTTTATGCCTTTGTTCTATTTTCGGTGTCTTTGAAACTGTTTATGTGACAATTGTAACCAGTTTTATTGCCTTGGGCACAGATTGCTGAGCCCTCACCCGCCATTCCACTCGTCTCACCAAGTCATTGTCGCTCTGGTTTCCTTAAGACACATTGTTTGCCGACTGGGTAGGGAGCTTGGAGCCCATGCAGGTCCATGACGGTTACTGAGAAGAATGGAAATGAAGCTGACCGGGAATGTGTGAAGGAAGTGGTTGTTGGTTCTTATGCTCCAGCTGCAGTTGGAGACGGGGACGGATCCGGTGTCATTTGACACAGTGGTGATGCTCTCTAGGACGCCACTATCTACAGTGGAGCTGGAGTCCAACGTCTAAAGTTTACATTGTGCTGCTGATGGACTTCATTGGCCAGTTCCTCAGAAAGTACTTGGGCAGGAGAAAACTAAGGGTGCTGGTCAGAGTGCAGTTCAGGTGACTAGTCCAGGGGTTGAGACGGACCATGAAAAGAAAAGAAGCTTTGACAGAACTGATAGCCTAGAAGAACCGGAAAAAAACCTCAGTGCCGGGTCCATTGGTAAATCTGAAGAAAAATGGTATTTTCCTCGGTCATAGTGAGTCAGAAGTCATTAGGAATTTGAGGTCAGCAGTTGAGCTGGAGCGGTTGTGGACTAGAAGCCTCAGAGGAGCCAGTTATTTGTTAGCAATCCTCCTTTCTAGCAAGTTGAGATGCGGGACAGCCCAGGGCATCCTGTGTGGTGGACTAGAGACCAAGTTGTAACATCCATGTGACTTAAAAGAATCACAAAGAGAATGGCATCAAATGCTAGTATTTAATTACTTACTTCAAGTTTTCCCTTCACAAATTGGGAAGAACAAGAAGAGAAATTAGCAGTTTACTCTCTGGCCTCATGGACTTAACAGTCTGGTCTTCGTCTTTGAGCTGTCAGGGAGGGTACAATGACAGCTCCTCTCCTTGGGACCGAATTCATGTCTTTGACAGTAATGGCTCTTACTGCCCTAGGTACCCTTCTACAAAAATCCATGAAAGTAAGATTTGTACTATGTAGAAGTGATGAATCTTCTTAGGAATTCTAACATGCTGGTTATTAATTTCAGTGCTCTGAAAGGCTGAGGTGGGAGGATTGCTTGAGGCCAGGAGTGTGAGATGAGCCTGAAAAACACAGCAAGAGTCTAACTCTACAAAAATCCAAAGACAAAAAACAAAAACAAAAATCTAGCCCTGCTAGGTGTGGCGGTGTGTGCTGTAGTCCCAGCTACATGGGGGCCTGAGGTGAGAGGATTGCTTGGGCCAGGCATTTGAGGTTAGAATGAGCTGTCATCACATCTGTGAATGGCCATTGCACTCCAGCCTGAGTGGCAGCAAGACCCTGTCTCTTAGGTAATAAGTGTGTACATGCGTGGATATGTATGTTTCTATACATGGCTTAGAAACAGCATAACTTGAAGAGGTTATTTTAGTATTTGGCTCTCAAAATTATTTCTTTTTAAAGGCTGGTTTATTTGACATCCAAATAAGCTGATGTAGTGCATAAGATACAATTGTTTATCATCTATCTCTTCCACTCTATTTTTCACCTTTAAACAAGCTGCCGCAGCACGAGCAGGTGTAGGAGATAGTTCTCCCATAATGCATCCTTGGTGCACAGTCATTTCCTTTATCTTTGTGGATTTTTGGAAAGATCCTTAATTAGAATGTATGGGAAGATAAGCTGCGCAACTAATGTGTGGTTTCTTTTTCTTTGAAAAGAACACTTGGTTTGTCATTAATTTAATCAATGACTTCATAATGAATTCAGGCTTTATGATTCCGTGTTTAAGCTTTTAGAAACAACTTAAAAAATGTTTTGGATTAATTTCTATGGAAACTAGTCTAATTATGGATCATTAACTACCTTACTTTACTTCTAGTTTCATAAGTTTATTTATTTTTAATTGGAAAATTTTCTAGTGGAAAAAATGCCCCCAGAAAGATCTTCCTTCTGCCATCAAAGTTGATGACATGGGATGAAGCCTTATCAGAAACAACTGATCATTAAGTGCTGAACTTTTCTTTCCTTTTGTTCTTAATTGATGGAACAGTTTATTTGAACATGTATGTTTTCTAAAGCATGCCTCTACAAATCCGTATCTAATGTAACATGCATATTCACACACCATGCCAAGTGTGGGCTTTTGTAAAAGAAGTAAAAATTCTGTCATATTAGGTTAAAGCATGTACTAGCAGCATCGCCCAGGGCAATGAAAGTCTGAATGTGTATGTACAGTAAATGTATATATGTACATTTGAGATGCTTAGGGTTACACGAACCCTGCCATCCCAAAGAGGATTTCCTTATCTTCCTCATCTAAGAAACATGTCTTAGTTTATCCCTGTATGGAATTCTGGTGCCATCTTTTTACTCTCATAATCCCCAAATTTAAGGATAGTATTTCTTCCTAATGTTAGAAATTCAAATGCATAAATAAAAGCAGTCGAAACTTCGCTGTTAGTGATAATGAAGTAACTCTGTTTCCTACACTCATGGGCCTGGTGCAGTGAGCCCCTTGGATCCTTTTCAGCAGTCCTCACCCCCCAGGATATCCTGAGTGATGGATCTATGAAGCTGCCCTACAAGTGCTGGTCCCAGGACTGGGGGAGTCAGCATCAACATCTAGACCTTGCCTGCAGGCTTCCCTCAGTTGCTAGCACGATTTTTTCAATTAATGCTTAGACTTTTAACTTTAGGTATTTATACTGTATTTTATCAATCCTGGAATGGTTTATAATAGTCCCATGTAATTTTCATTGTTTCTTTCTAGCAATGAGATTCCTGTCTCTTCCTTACAGAGGATATTTCTCCATTCCTCATTTTGACCTTGAGAAATGTGACTTCCTAAGTGTTTTACCTAGTTTGAGGGGAATGTATTCGCACAGTTTTTGTACTTTTCAAAAACCTGGTTGCATGCATTTTCAATTCTATTTCATTCTGTAAGAGTGATTGAGGGCGCTAACATGGTGCAGAGTATGGAAAGAATTTATCTTACCATGTCTGGGCAGTGAACAGTTTAAATGTTCCTAAATAAATTATTTTGTTCAGAAGATCTGTCTTTCTGGGTGTCCACAGTGACTTTGGTAGATAAATATTCCCTTACAGGTGGTGTCTTTGCACGGCTTGTAGAGCTTCCTGATGGGACAGGGGATGATTTTTTTCTTATTAATAAGGAAAGGCCTCTTCGATATAGTGCTAAGAACATTGGCTTTAGATTGAGAGACTTGCATACAACATTCAAATTATAAGTAGAAAACAAATTGTATAATACTTCAATGAAGGCTATTTTCTTCATTTGTAGGACTGGATTTCATCAATGAATTTAAACATTTTAAAAAAATCTTTGGAGCTGTTTCTTAAACGGAACTATTATTGCATTTTAGCCTAGTGGGTATGTGGCAATTTTAAAATATTGTCCCAAATCATTTGGCAGTATTTTTGTTGAGATTACGGTTTATGTCCCTTCCCCTTGAGTCTGGACTGCTTATGATATGTGCAACCATGAAGAAAGTAAGGCCAATAAGATTGGCCTTGTTGCAAATTAATCATGCTCTATGTATCCTGGAGACATGTTCCAAATATTTCAAAATGTTGGTTCTTAATACTAAACATTCCCTGGAAATATATTATGGTTCTAAAAGTCCTTTTAGAAAGCTCAACATTTAAAGTTATTTCCTGTAACCTAAGGTTATCTTGGACAAAATTCTGTGTGGTTGGTTTGAGGCATGTTTCAGGACCCCTCTGACTCTAGTAGAACTTGGTGGTCTGTTAATGACTCCATGTTTCAATGTTAATAAAAGTCTTCTGTCAGATTTGTCTATGGATTCATTCATATCCAGAAAATTATACTATATTTATAGCTTCTTAGAATTTAGTATTTGGAAGAGTTCAGTGACATTTTCATAATAAAATGACATGAGGACAAGAAAATATTATAGAAGCAGAGAGTTGAAACACATTTCATTTCCACTTATGGCACTAGCATGTCATACTGGAGGATGGTAAACCAATTAATTAAAATCGAGAGGAGTAAAAAGTAGACCGTGTCTGAAGCACAGCACAATTGGGAGTCTAGAGCTCTGTACTTGCTCTTGTTTCTTCCTATGCATGACCTAAAGTCTTCTTTCTCAATTATTGTGGCAGAAAATGTCACTGCTGGAAATACAGAAGAGGACCGATAATGGATGTTTTGGCTCAATTTACTTCACTTTTACCTAACAGGCAAAAGCATATTTTGAAAATGGAAGAGGGGAAACGTGGGGGTAATGTTGGTGATCTGATGGATGAAAAATAGATTGGACCAAATAGGTTACTTTGCTTTGGAAACTTGGGTTGTATGAAGAAGTCTCATTAATTTTGTTTGCTGATAGTGTTTTAACTCAGTGCTTCCTTACATTTTATGTGCACAGCAGTTACCCCAGGATCATGTTAAAATATAGATTCTGATCCAGCAGGTTGGGGATTTAGATTCCATGGGGCCTTAGATTCTGCATTTCTAATGAACTCAAGGTGGTGGCCAGGACCAGACTTAGAGTTCCAGGGTCTCAATAACAAGTAGCTGGAACTGGAGGTCAGGTCTGGTATCCTAGCCTTAACTCAGCCTCTGTGAAAGCAATCCAGTTTCACTATAGGAATAATACCTGTACATGGAGCTTTCACCATTCACATCACTGAGTACTGAAGCTTGGTCATCACTATCCCTAAGTGCTTTTTGTAATTTTGTCTTAAACGGTCTCCTTAGGAAAATGAAATTTCTCCTGAAAACATGGGTGTCGATATAGCTCAGGTGGATACAAATTATTTTATTTGTATGCAAAATTTCAAGGTAGTAATTCCATGTAGACATAATCTGAAAGTTTTTATGTGACCCTTCCTTTTCAACTGTATGACCCAGAATTGAGGTGTACTTATTCCAAGAATTTTAAAAAACTGGTTATATTTTTCGTAATTATATTTCAGAAGAGAAATATTAAATATCAAAATTCTAGTGAAGATAGTTTCAGAATTCTATTTTCAAACAGAATTTGAGATAGCAGATACACCCTTGGATTATCGGATACTTAGCCAATAGAATCTTCCTGTGTAATAAAATTATTAGCATAAAAGGTCATAGAAATAAGGTACTAAACCAGCGTACTTTTTTCTTAAACATCAGTTGTGGTTTGACAATTTTAATTGATATAACATGAATGAAAGCATTTGAAAAAGTTATTTCAGAGGTTTATTTTTTTCTAAAATACAATGAATGCAAAGGATATGCAATTTTGGTAATCTGATATTCAGAGTAGTTAGCAAATTGTTCCTATTTTTCATGAATCTATATATACATGCATTGTATTGTACTTGGAGTCTTCCTAAGGGGGGGGGAGGAAGAGTGATTGAAAAGAAATCAAATGTCTGAAATATCTGAGGTGTTGAGCATCAGATTAGTCCCACAGATAACCTGCTTTCTCAAATAATCTCAGGTAGTTAAGCAAGACTCTAATTACTAGTTACAGATGTTTTTTGATGTCTTTGAACTCTCTTTCAAAGACACATTTACAGCACATTAATAACGTACCTGTCAATGGAAATATGTTAGATATCTGTGTAGTGTGACAAGGTGGGGAAAAGGATAAATTGGTTTAAGACCTGACATGGCATTACATCTCCAGCTGTGACTAGAACATAATCTCACACTTTATTGCAGAAAAGAGAATGGAAGTAATAGGGTTCACAACAGCCTACCATACAGGACGTTCATGGCTACAGAATCACTGCTGATGGGGGTCTGCCCTGACCTTGCCACTGCAGCAGGCAGCAGGGGGATTAATGAGATAATGTACACAAGGGGCTTTGATCTCTTTGGGGGAAGTAGCTGTACAAATCCAAAGCTTTATACTATTATGACTTTTTCTCTAACCTACGATTTTTCTACATTATGCAGGCTTGTCAATTACTCACCTATGCCCTGTTCATGCCTTCACGATTTTACTTCTCCTTTTTAAAGTTTATGCTTCTAATTGAGAGGTGCACTGATGTTCCTAGATCCATTCTGGCAGATTAATACCCAGCAAGAGAGACCTTCTGTCAATGGACATTTTGAATCATTTGTTTAAAATTGCCTTTGATGGCAAGGATGCCAAATCCTGCCCTTCACTGAAACCATTTTGTGCTGCTTTGTGAGCTATGTGATTGAAAAGTACAGATGTTTGATTTCTTTTGCTGTGTGTGTTTGGTAAGTGAAATCTTAAATAAATTATACTTCTTTGAAATTCATCTTCTGATGCCATTTAGAGAACATTAAGGAAAAGGTTTTAAAAATAAAAGAGTTAATGTCTCGGAAATTTAGCTTCTAGAAAAGTCAGCCTTTGAAGTCAGATTCGTTTTTTGGGTAATTCTTTAGGCTGCAGAGAATTCCAGCATTGTAGCAGGAGCAGCTGATAGAATCATGCCCCCCTTAGACATGTAGTTCAGGCAGAAGGCATGTGCAGAAGATGAATCAGTGTGGAAGTTCTCAGTGAAACACATGATATTTGTTTTTTTTTTTGGGGGGGGGTCCTCTAGGACTTCCAGAAGGAAAAACTGCCAGTTTCTTCTGGATAGTGTTTGAAAGAATGTACTAATCATTTCTTAGTTTAAAAATACAGATGATTCCTACTATATATGTCTGTGTAGCAGACATAACTTCCACAGTTCTCTGCTCTGGCAGGAGCGTGATAGAGAAGGAAGAGTAAATAAATACCTGGAATTGCCAGGATTGGATACAGGGAACATTCATAAAATGTGAAACATATCGTAGGTATCATATGCCTCTACTTACGTTTTAATTTTTAATCCTCTTGACATCTGTGAGGGAAGGTTATTATCTTGGCATACAAATAAAAAACAGAAGCTACCATTAAGTGACTTACTTCCCCGTAGTAGTAACTGGTGGAGCTTTGATTCAAACTCAGATCTTCTGACTTACAAGTCTGAGGCATTTTTCATTATAATATGCCATTAGAAAAAATAGTATTTAGTGCTGTGTTTGGGTATCACTGCATCGTGGGAAGTGGATGGGTTGACTTCTCAGCAGACTGCCCCGCCTCAATCTGGAGGTACCCGGGGAAAGTGTGCAGACCTGGGCCCCTGAGGGCTCATCAAGATCATGGGAGATGGAAAGAGCCTGGAGGTGCCCAACTATCCTGGTGCTCTGAGACTCAACAGGTGGGATGGGACGCAAGCAGAGCTGAATCCTTTGAACTCCTGATCTGCAGTTAGTTTAGGGAACCTGTCTTACTGAGCCCTGTGGGGCTAGAACTGGTTTCCCCTCCCCCTTTCTAAATATGCCAGAGTTGTTAGCGACCTTCTACCTCTTTATTAAGCCTCTCTCATTTCAATCTTCCTGGGGATTTGTGATTCTTTTAACCCTATCTTTCGGCATTATTGCATTTTGCACATGTGCTTTTGTTAGAAATCAATAAAAGCCTAATGAAAAAGCCAGAGAATTGCTGCATTGTCCCTGTCTGCCACTCAGTGTGAGGTGATGTATGCCTTTCTCCAGGCATTCTCAGACTCGTTCTTAAACTCGGTAGTTTCCTTTCGTTTTCCTGTGGGCTGTTAGCCAGGCCTGGGTCCACTGCGTTGACGGGTATTGCATAAGCTCCCCAAAACTTGGGGGCTTAAAAACAGAAACATTTGTTTCGATCACAAATCTGCAATTCTGGCAAAGTTAGCTTTGGTGGGTACTCCAAGTGGAATGTCTCCCTCTATTCAGTATTTCACAAGCTATTTCATCCTTAGAGTCAGATAGTCCCTGTCTGAGCAGGGTAGCCAGTACTTCCTTCCAGCATGGACCTTGGATTCTTGTAACTGAAAGCTGCTGAAGCTTTTAAGGGTTGGGATTGAAAATGGCACCGGGACTCATCTCCTGTATTCTGTTGGTCAAAACAACTCCCAGGACCATGCACATTCAAGGAGGAAGAGGAACTTCTGGTGACCATCTTTGGAACCCTTCATATCATCACCGCAGGGGCAGTCTTTCTTATGAATCCTATCAGGAATACTTGTGGCGTAAAACTATAAATTAAGGTGATACAAGCTGTTACTACAAGCACAATCAAATATCAGAGGCTTAACACAATAAGTTCATTTCTTGTTTATATTAACAGTCAAGTTGTTACACAACTTGTATTTGGTCTCCAAGAATCTGGACACTCTTTAACATGTTTCCACCTTTTCTGTGCTTGTAGGTAGTGATACAAAGGTAAAGAGCACAAGCCTTGCACAGGGAAGCTTCTGTGGGCCACGTGTAGAAATGGTGCCCTTCATTTCCATTCACATTTCACCGACTGGAGCTTAGTCACATGGCCACACCTAGCTGCAAGGGAGGCTGGGAAATGGAGTGTGGCTTTGTCCCCAAGAAGAGATTTAGTGACTAGCTAGCATTCTTTGGTACAAACTGTTGGCCTATATCTCTTTTTCCAGCCCCCCAAAAAGGAAAGAGAAAAATAATTTTCTTTCTTGTAGTTTTTTTTAACAATTAATAGGACATGAAAGATTAAGCTAGCTTTATATATTTTTTAATAGCACATATGAAAATTATTTGATATTGGACTAATATGCTCTTTTCTAAATTATTTGGTCCAGTTATATGGACCTCTTTACTCATTTATTCAAATACACCAGAGAATTGTACTTTTTCAACTGACATTCTAAAATAAATTAAATGTATTTTTTTGTTTTGAGTTTTTTCAGGGCTAATTGTCTATTAGAGATGGGAGATATCAGCAGAATGGTATAGAACTTGAAACCATCAGAATTTATCCATGTAATTTAGGGCATAATTAGAAGCAAAAAAATCTTTTTGATATATTTATCTGACTTTAAAGTGTGATTGTTTATAAAAAGGGATCTGCCTAAATTTTTTTTGTGTAATGTATAGATATATTCAACAAATGTCTGAGTAGCAAGTTCCAAAGTAGGATTATCTGTAAAGAGATGTATTGAGGGAAATACTAGTGAAAGAAAATGAGAAAGGAGCCAGAAGAGACTAGAAGAACTTTCATATCATGATGCAAATCTGATTCCTCTGAAGGAGAGAAGGAAGACAATGAAGGGGAAAGCATGGGAGAAAGGGGTGAAGGAAGGTCTTCAACGGCAGTGCATGTTTAAGATAGTTTCAGGAAGGCTGATGGGGAGTTTTCCAGCCAGAGACTTCCCGTTAGCGAATTCTTACACCTTGCAGGGAAGGGCTCAGTGTGGCTGGGAGCATCGGTGGGGTGCATGGCTCCATCACAGTGAATGATTTCCCAATACAGCAGCCAGGACTATTGGCCAATTATGCTCCTTATAGCAGGAGATCTAAGAGGTATATTCTTATGATCACCAGAGTATGCCTTTTCCCCCTGTGGCATGATTAGAAATTAGAGAGTGGTATAAAAATAACTATTTTACAATTAGTATAAAAGACATTTATGTTCATTTTCTCCTTATCTATTCTACTAACTGTATCAGGGCATGGTGTGAAAAATCCTAGTTGGGTGGTGGTAAAATTGTTTTTGTCCTAGAAACTTGTTTCTGTACTATCCCTGCCATAGAGAACGTCTGATGTTCTCCTTACTTCAAAAGTAACAAGGGAAAAACACTATAAATTGGCATCTCAGGAGGAGCCAGCTCTCTTTCTAGTCTCCTTTTAACTGCTTTCAACTCCATTATCCTGCTAACTACGGGAAAAAATTGTTTGTCAGACTAAGCTTCAACTTTTCTCTCCCTTGGCCTCTTGTATTTTTGTTTGTGTTTCATCACAACGGGATGCTGGCTGTAACAAGCATTCTCAAATATAAAAAGCAGTTTTTTAACAGAAGTAATTAGTAGGACATGAAAGATTAGGCTAGCTTTATATAATTTTTTTCAAGAGCACATACGAAGATTCTTTGTGATATTGGATTAATATGCTGTCTTCTAAATTGTTTGGAAAGGAAAGGTTATTGAGAAAGGATAATTCAAAATGTTGTGCCCTTGAATTATAATTTCATTCAATTTATTTTTTACTAATTTATGCTAAGCAAAAGTTTAAAATGTAAAGGAAAATATAGGGAAAAATTGTATGTCTACTTTAAAAGAAATATTTCTCCCCTTCCCCTTTTAAACTGCTTATCATAATTTAATCAGATGAACAGACACCTCTCCCCAATGATTTGGACTTTAAGTAAATACATACTTGATCATAGGGTAGGCTTCTGGGAAAACTGCACTTGGCTTCCCCTGTATAACTGAGCTGCCTCCCCAAATTTAATGGTGCTGGTTCTGTCACCCCATAATCTTTTATGTGGAAAAAAAGCACAGCACATTTAGTAATTTCAGAAAACTTGAGGTATATCAGTTTGCCTGTTATTATTCATCTTCCCCATCATCTTTGTGCTCATCACAGAGCTGATAAATGGATTTAGAAGGAACACACTTATTGGCAATAGGGAGAAAAATAGATCACTTAAAACTTCAAGTGTTGTAAAAGATCTCATTAAGTCTAGAGCAGTCTGGTATAGGCTAGGAAGAGCAGAGAATAAATTGTTTCACAATAGAATATGCAAGACTATAGGAAGTAGATGGGAAGGAAAATAATTTAAAATGCAATAATGCTAAAACATACTTATTTGATCATTCATTCATTCGTCCATTGCTCTTCTGGGTGCTGGGCAGACAGCAGAGAACACACAAAAACATTAAGGAGTCAGAAGGAAAAAATCTTATGTCTTACATTCAGACATTGGGGTTCATTCTGATGTACACTTTAGAAGTAAATTCCTCAAAACTCCAAATAGCTGTAAATTTTTTTTTTTTTTTGTAAGACAGAATTTATTCACAGAAAAGAAAGAAAAGAATACAGAAAACATTAAGGCACCTGTTAGAGGGAGAAAATTCTGGTGTGGAGAGAGAAGCTCTCTCCGTTTCTCTCCCAGTCTTTCCCCA
>CAUYON010021788.1:0-24836 GCA_963573935.1 Arctocebus calabarensis | reverse complement strand
TACAATCGTGTTTTGCCCCCAAAAGGTGTGGCACACACCAAGACCCCAAGACCCCACCCCCCTCACTCCTTCCCTCTCTCTGCTCTTCCTTTCCCCACCCCTCCCTCATTCTTCCTCTCTTTGCTCTCCCCTTCCTTCACCCCCACTGTGTCAATAATTGTCATTAATTGTCCTCATATCAAACTTGAGTACATGGGATTCCTGCTTCTCCATTGAATTTTTTTAGTGGAAGAGAATCCATAACTATTGCTTGTTCAACCCCAGTCTCCTGTGTCCCACACACCAGTCACTACAAGACCGATGTGAAGTGATAATAACACTCTTCTAAGGGCTCACATCCCTATAATAGCCACATCATCAGGGTTCCTCCTTGACAGATGGGGAGAGAGAAGTAAAAATGTGTAAAAACTTAGCCACAAGCAGCAAACCTGTAAGTAGCAGTTCAGGATTTAAGCCTTGGCTGCCAGAAGCTACAGCTACACTTCTAAACCACTCTATTATTCTGCCACAAGGTAGGTTTTCTCCAGGAGTCTACCCATGACCTTAACCTACCCATCATGTAGCCTTTTATGCATACAACTCTCAAGAGATCCAGTTACTCTTACTCTTATAAATAATATTATATACACAGTGTGTGTGTATATGTTATGATTCTGTGTGTCATTTGTGTATCATTTCGTAAGGGTAGAGGTTGATTGTGGCTTTAGTTTTTCATAACGCAAGGAACTCTCATCCTTTAAGGAGAAACCATAATTATTCTTTAGAAAATCATTCTTCATTAACTTTAAGCTCACTGGAAAACTGCGGGGAGTACCATAGCTGGGGTGTCAGTGAGCAGGAGGCTGGAGGATTAAATTAAAGAGCAAGATCAGGAACTCCCAGCATGGCAGTAATCTACCCAGGGATGTTAATTTTTTTTTTCTTTTTTATCTTTAGACCATATAGGGAAGCAGACATCTGGACATTTGCATGTTAAATGAATTTTCCATTTCAAATTCCTGTTTCCAAAATGGAGGGTAGAAGCAATTAATTTTCTTTTACTTGTAGCTTTTAAGTACAGTACTCACACTTGTAAATAGTTGTTATTAAACTACTTCCACAATAAGGAACCGTTTCTTATTATGTTTTGTGTGTTTTTTTTTTTTTAACACTACCTCTTTTCTTAGATTGTGAAATGATTATGCAAGAGTTGTATCTACTGGGCCCAAAATGGGAAGATTTGGGCACTTCTGCAGAAGTCACTTGAATGTTATACATTGGAGATAATGTCTAGAATAAGTTTTGATTCCATTAACTAATATGCTAGAGAGAATATAATTTTAACAGAGTAAGTATTATCTTTTCTCTTTTTTAGTTTCTCTTTTTTAGTTTCATATGAGCAAGTATTAAACAAGAAATTTTTTGCAGATGCTTTTAAAAAGAATCATATGTCTTCGATAAAGGCAAACACACCTGTCCCTTTCTCAGAATCCTTGGCTTCAGGCCAGTTGGCAGTGTTTGAATTCTTTTCATGACAGAGAACTCTCTCTGTTGTGTGGTAGACATCACAAGTGACCTAACTATCCAACTTTCTTCCTTTTAATGTCCAGGCATCTGCCTCCCTATAACATGTTTCAGAATGAAACAAATATTTGCTCCTTATTAAACAAAGGTAAAATTGCCCCGGCATCCTTAGCTTAAGATTTCTCAACCACCCTGTTTTGGACATTGGGGATAGTTCTGGGTCCTGTGCACTGCAGGCCGTGTAGCAGCACCCCTGGCCTTCACCTATTACATTCCAATAGCACCTCCATCCAAAATATCCCCAGATATTGCAAGTGTCCTCTGGGGAAGTCAGTACTATAGGGTGATGCTCTAGCTGCCTTCCCCTGCCTTTATCTTAGTGTCAAATACCCAAAGCAGATTTTATCTTTTTCATCAATCATTCAGCCTAGCAATGGGTCAGTTTTGAGATATTTAAACTACTTTATTTGACCGTAGTTTCGTTTACTAAATTGGCCCATTATTTGTTCTTTAGTCTCATTCTGTAACTTGATATGCTCCATATTAGTTTTCTATTGTTGCAATAATAATTTACTGTACACTTGGTCACTTAAAGCAAAACAGTTTATTATCTTATGGGTCTGTAGGTCAGAAGTCTGGTGTTGGCAGAGCTGTGTTCCGAAATCAAGGTGTTGGCAGGGCTGTGTTCCTTCCTTGAGGCTCTAGGGAGAATTTGTCTTCTTACCTTTTCCAGATTCTAGAGAACACATACATTTTTCCCTATGCCCTTTCCTCCCACCTTCAAAGCCAGCCAATTAAATGGATTTGCATAGAATGTATTATTACATCATTTGGATCTCCTTTTCTGCCATCCTCTTCCACTTTTAAGGACTGTTGTAATTACATTGTACCCGCCCAGATAATCTATGATAATCTCCCTAATTTAAGGTGTATTGCTTAGCAAAATCACTTCCCCTTGTGATCTTAATTTCCCTTTGCCATGTAACATGGCATATTCATATGTTCCAGATTTTAGGATGTAGACATGTTTTGGTGGTGGTGGTGATTGGGGTGGGGGTGTCATTCAGTCTGCCACCTGTTCCCATTCCAAAAGTTAGTAAGAAAGAATTTGATAAAGAGAGCATTGATACTGGTGAAGGAACATTTTCTTTTCTGACTCTATCAAAAACAAGGGAGTTGAGGCGTGTTTGTCTGAATCCCTTGCCAGGACTGGGTTTTACTTGGATGGTGTACTTGTCAGCTCTTTATAGAGATTCTAGGCTCGAAATTGGATCTTTCGCTTATTGTTCTGGTTTGTCTTTAGTATCAAAAAGGGAAATTATGCCTGACAGTGACAAGTGGGGGAAATGAGGGTTAGTGGCAGTCGTGGTAGTATATATATGGAGAGCTCAGCTGAGGTCTGAGGAACCAGTACGGAGCTGTGTGGTTTCCATGGGAGATAGAAGTTCACAGAACAGGGGCAGGAAGGTGGTATCAACTTTTAATGGATTTTAATAGAATGTAATATCTTAGTGCTCACTGAAAGGTCCTCTTGATAGCCAGAATCATATTTTAACTAGTGATAAAGGGGCCAAATCTGAGGAAAACTATTTTCAAGCTTTATTATATAAAAAATTATTGATTTTTAAAGTATGTTGCCATCAATTTGCAATATTAAAAAGAGAAAATGAGAAAGGAGGATTTAAAAATTACCTTTAATTTGCAACTATACAAAAGAAGATAAACTTTGTAAACACTTGTTATTTCTTTATATCGTTTTGCTGCTGCTGCTGTTTCTTCTTGTTTTTTTCTTTCGTGTATTTGGGACGGACAATTCTCCTAGTTTTCTACCTATCATTTTACTTAATATTTAAATACAAACGCTATTCATGATCTCAACAATAGGGACTTACAGGTCACTTTTTAAATGATTTCTTGGTTAGGGAATGGCACTTTCTTATAAAAAATTGTGGAACATAATGGGAAAAACATCCCTCAACAAATACCTTTTTAGTACAAATTTTTACATGCCAATTTTATATATTTTTTCCATTAAAATTACATTGTAAAGAGTTTCTTGCTTTGTTAATATCATGTTAATAACTGAATAAAATCCCATTTGATGATATCCCTGTCGTTTGTGGGGTTTCCATTATAGCTGTGTGCACACGTGTGTGTTGGCTCGTACAGAGTTGGAATAAACACTGTAGTGCATTAAGTTTTTTTAAAGTTTTATTTTGCTGTATATAAGATTTTTTTTCTACTGATCCCATAAATTTAATTAAAAAGTTAATTAAGGGTATAGACAATTTAAAGCTTGTCAAATTACCATTCTAAAATCAGTGCATATGCTTGTAAATCCGTTGGGCATTGCTGATTTTATTTTGATAAAATTTGTGGTTTTAAGGCACAAAAAACCTTTGTTTCTCGGCTATCGGCTAACGAGTTATTGATCCGTTCGGCTAGTTACATCTTCCTCAATGAAAACTCCATTTTAGTATTGGCCGGTGACTGTTAGTGTATCACCGTAGATTCTCCAGTTCTAAGAGAGTGTTCAAAGGGTCCCACTTCTCAAATGTAAATACATTTCTAGCTAACCTGTATCTTATGGTTGAAAAAAGAGGTGCTTACATGTAGAAAGAGAACTTTAAGAGTTAAAAGACTTGGTGAATTAGTCTTCTGTATTCAGATCCAGAAGCTTCTCTGGTCATCCTCTCAGAGATCTCAGGGACTGATGGAAGAAAAAAGAACTGTGTGTCCCAGGGAGCCAAGGGGTTGTTTATAGTAGTGCTTTGTTCAGAAAAGCAGGAAGAGCTGTTTTCATTGTAATACCAGGTCCATCTGCTGACGCTGCTCTTTTCACAAGGTCAGCCCCCCCCCCCCCCCGTGAGCTCTTCTGGGGGGCTTTCCATATCTTCTTGCACCACCCACCCCCGGAACTGGCCTTTCTCCTTTATGTCTGCACCGAACCCGTTTCTATTAAAACATCTCTTACTCCAAATTACACTTTAAAGAGCATCTGTGGTTTTCTTCTGTGTGTTCTCAACACTTAACCAGAGCAAGATGAAGAAGCTTACAAGCCACAAGTACTGCCAAACATCCTCATTCCCTACATGGAATTTAAGATAAAGACAGCACTTTGCCAAAAAATGAAAAAAAAAAAAAAACTCATGTATATTGAACTGAGAATAACTCATTTCTGTTTCTGATTAAAGTATTTGAAGGAAGTTCATTGTCTGGCACCTGGATGGTGCTTAGGAAGTGCTGGATAGGTTTACTAGTGGATGGTCTGGTGCATAGGCTGTTGTGGTACAATACAGTGAGGAAAAAGTAGGCACCCCAAGAGAGGAGCAAGGACAGTGTGGTGGCATTGTAGGGGGGAGGCAGCAGCTTCTGGCTGGGGAATTTGGGGAGAGCAGTGGGGAGCCAGATCTTCAACTGGACTGATTGGAGAGTAAGATGAAAGACAAATGTGGTGATGTGTACATATCACAAGTTGAATGCATTAACGAAGAATCACATATCTTTGTCAACCTAAAGAAAGAAAAAAAGAAACCAGAAAGCATCCTATATAGGATGTTAGATAAGCCTACTTGCTTAGCAAGATGGCTCCTAGTTACACTTACTTTTCTTGAAGTACATGGTTTTCAGCCTGTTCCTTTTTGTGTGTTTGGTTTTGTTCCAGGTCAGGTTTATAGTCCCGCCTGAACCTGCTTGGCCTTTATGTAGCCCAGTGGTTCTCATCGGGCTGCAGGCCCTCCAGGGGACACTCGAAAATGTCTGGAGATCTTTTTGTTTGTCAGAGCTGGGGGAGGGGGTACAAAGTCCATGCCAATTATATGTCTTAAAGATCTAAGCCAGGGCCAGAGAAGACCTTCTTCTCTGACTGCAGGGAACCTTTATGAAAGTTGTCCACTCAGGACATGGTTGTCTTGCCATTAGGCTGAGGACAGTTTTGGCAAACACACTAGCCAGAGGCAGTCAGGCAAGGAACTTCGTGTCACCAGGAAGGTGGAGCGAGGGGAGAGATTTCATCTGTCCCCTTCTACCACTCAGGGCACTGGAGTAAAAGAAGACCTGCCCTCTCATCCTGCCCATGCCAACCATGTGCTGTGTGGCCTTAGGCAGGTTGCACAGCCTTTCTGTGTTCCATCGATCTTCCTCTCCCAAAGTGAAAAATGGAGCTGCCACATCTGCCTTTCTTCCTTTATTCCTACTATACCTCGTAAATAATCAGTGACAGCATGCATTAGAAATATCTTTGTATACCAAACATAGTGACTGATATACATAGCCCTCTTAAAATTGTGTCAATGACTACATAAATGAATGGAGGAATGAGTCAGCCAATAATTAATTTATTTAGAGCAGGAGTGCCTGACCTGGAGGCCCACATGGTGAGGACTTTTCTGCTTATCTGTGGTGGCAGACATCACAAAAAGTAGATACAGATTTTTGTTTTTTTGCTAATCAGCTTTAGCTCATGTTTGTGTATTTAATGTGTGACCCGAGACGATGCTTATTCTTCCAATATGTGGCAGGGAAAAAAATCGTTGGACACTCCTGATTTAAAGGATCATTACTTTGAAGATAAGATCAGATGTTACGTATGGTAGGGCAGTGAATAAACCAGGAAAATGATACTTTTACTGCAGTGAAGCAGTTTCTAACCACTGCTTTCTGGGGCGCGAACATGCAGGTGCATGGGGCTGCCATCTAAAGACGCAGGCCTGGGCCGGTCTGAGGAATGAGTGTGTTTAAAGGTCCCCAAGAACCTGTGCAGCTTCTGTCAGCTCAGGTTGGGAACCCTGGCATGCTGCATCACTTGGCTTTAATTCTGCCCAGCTCTACTTTGAGGACTGCAGGGGAGGGCCCTGGCACTGGTCTGCTAGGCAATGAGGGAGAGCAGAGCAGCCGCGGGGAGCCATGCCAGCAGCCGGTTGTTGCTAATACTGTCTGGGATTATTGGCAGGAAAAGTGTGATGAAGACCAAAGAGCTGTGAGCAAGCTAACCTCTGGCTCAGAGAGTAAAGTTCCTAAAAATCCCTGTTAGTTCCCTCCTGTGTTCCACTTCGCCTTCCTTTTTCTCCTCTTCACCCCCAGCGACCTTTCCTGTGAGCGGAAGGACACTCTCCCTATTCTGTAACAGGCTGTAAGTATCAGGGGTGGATTTTCTAAAGCCCTCTGCTAAATGCCCCTCAATATTTTCTGTGGATGATGTTACTTGATGACAATCCAAGTTGTGACTGCGTAAGAGAGTTAATCATGAGGAGGCTGAGGCAGGAGGATCGCTTGAGCCCAAGAGTTTGAGTTTGCTGTGAGCTATGACAGCATAGCACTCTACAGGGTGATAGAGAGAGACTCTGTCTCAAAAAAGAAGAGTTACTTGTGGAAGCTGGTGAACATAGCCTGGCTTCAGGTCATCCTCTTCTGTTGCTTGTGTGGAATACTCAGTTGCTATTTCTCTGGATTCCTACAGAGTCCTGTATGGTTTCCAAAGGGTCTCATCATATTGCTCCAAATGCAATGTAGGGCAAAAACAATGTGACAGACTCCCATCTCTTTAGAGAATAATTTCTAACTCGATAAGGCATCTTTTCAATCTAGGAAGCAGTTTGTGAATAGCCTTAGTATCATTTCGATGGTGGTTCTCTGTTCATTAATTTTAGGAAATTGCAGTTTTAGAGCAGAGATGGTCATTACTCAAGTTGGTATGATGCGGATAAAGACAGGGGCTCAGACATTCTGGATATAAGCCCTGCCTCTCGTGCTTGATCCTTGTGTGATTTAGACAAACCAGTTAAACTCCACTGGCTTCAATTTCCTCATCAATAGAATAGAGATAATCCAACACCCATCACAGATTGTTTTGGTGATGATTAAATAGGGTAATTTCCACCAGGAACTGTGCGAAATGCTTGGCGCGTAATAAGCCTTCAATTGTTAGCAATATCATTATTTGTTTAGTGAATGACCTTTTTTTTGAGCAATGCCTAGTGCCATTTTCAAATAAAAGACAAATTGTAGTGCTGTGTACTGACATGAAAACATTTCTATAATATATTATTAAATTAAAAGCAATCTGAATATAAGTATGAAGCTTTATAAACAAATTGTAAAACTATATAAGTACATATATTTATATGTATGCGTGTGTATATATGTTTATGTCCCTATTATGTACGTGTGTATATTCAAGCACAGAAATACATCTGGAAAAAATCTTTCAGCAAGTCAACTTTTTTACTCCCCTACCCTATTGTGTTTGGATTTTTGAAATCATGTATTAACTTTTTGATAAAAATTAAGTATAATTCTAAAATAAGATCAGTCCTGGGAGTCGGCTGAGTATGACTCCATAGTTCCTTTCAGGTCTGTGGCTTCTGTTCTTGAAGCCCTTTGGAATTTGAGAGCAGAAGAGTGACAGCCTCACTCTGGCTGTAATGCGGGGGACAGACAAGGAAGGGCAAAAGCAGGCAAAGCAATTAGAAATTACTGCCAATAATCCACGAGAGATGGTGGTGGCTTGGACCATATCCATCACCCCCAAAGTTTAACAGATTTTGAAGGGAGAAAGTGGTACACAAAGACAAGATCGTTTTTGCTAATGAGATGGTAGCATCCAGCCTAATTGTAATATTTCTTATTACTACAAGTCCAATACCCCTATCTTTTCATTCATTGATTCAACATTTATTCAACAGCAACTCCCTGTGAAGCCCTGGGACAGCAAATAAGACCCGACTTCTGCTCTTCAGAATCTCACAGCACAGTAGGATTAGGGAAATCAGCAAAACTATATCATCATCAACACCAAGGGACAGCCACAGAAGTGGAAAAACAATCACTGCGTGATGGAGACAGCCAAAACTTTCTACTGACTATGTAGACACATTGATGGATATTAGGATGATGATAGATGGCTATAATTATATTTTGTTGCTATTTCTGTAACCAAACCAGACTGTTATAAAGTTAGAAAACTAGTGACCAAACACCTAATCTGCCTAAAATTATTATTTTGTGCTCTCAATCCAGCATTACCAAGGATTTTGCCACCCTAATGCCAGTCTAAAACCCAGCCTGGAAAGCGCATGTTTCATTTTTCCCCAAATGTGTCTAGTACCTCTATCTCTCTGATTTCTCAGCCTGTTTAAATTGTCTTCATTGCATGTTTTTTTCTTTCAATCATCTGCTTTGAAGGAGATTAAGCTGAAACCACTGCTCAGCTCCCAAGATGGTGCCACCCAAATTGCATGCGCTTTTCTGCCTCTGCAGCTGCCTTGCACTGGTTCATCTTCTTGACTGGCGAGATCCAAATTCTGTTGCCCATGATAAGTCCTCAGGTAAGAGGTATATTTATTTTTTCAAGGGCTTGAGCAGGTGCTTTGTTACCAGACTCCAACAAGTCCCAGAGAAGCTGCACGTCTGTACTTCCTTAGACAAGTCATCTTAAGAAATGCTCATGGCGACCCTCTATTCTCCTGGGCTCGGGGAGAGGGCCTCTGAAGGGGCACCTGCCTTCTTCAATATCATGACTGCAGGACAGACTGGGACATGACATTCTGAGATACAAGCTCAACTTGCAATCACTCACCATGGAGAACTTCCTGACTCACTTTCCTAACCTCTCCCACCCTCATGCATCAAGGAGTTCACACCAAGACAACCCCAAAACCTGTTTCCAAAAGAGAAAAGAAGCAGGTGTCTGTATCAGAAGCCATGGTCCTGGTTAGAAGTGGAGTATGGTGTGAGAAGGTTACTATTTAGGATATTGGGATCCAAAGGGGAAACAATCTTTTCTACTTAATAGTGAGAAGGGGAGACCCTGAAATGTTCACTTTATAGGTAACTTTTTTTTTTTTTTTTGACAAAAAGGTATTTGAGGAAGCACCTTGAAGTTTGAATCTGCCAGAAGTGATTGTTCCACTTTAGTTCTAAGGAATTCTCTGTGACTTTGGCTAGCTACAGTTAACTAACACTGGGGAAGGGAACAGGCTGTCTGCTTAGTATATGTCATACTTGACCTTAATACTTGACCTTCATTATCATTTCATCCTTACAACCATCTCATTTTACACATGAGAATCAGAAAGGGGAGAGACTTTTCTCTGCCAGAGTATTGTAGCTCTAAGGTACCTGATATAAACTCACCCAGGGTCCAATTCTCAGTGTCTGTTCCTCTCAACACCCCGGCCTTCCTTGGAACTACCTCTTTTTAGCATTTGTCCATGAGTTACACACCGTGTGTCAGGCCAGGGGGTCTGCTACTTCAGCCCCAGTGTTTCTTACACTTGAATGGGTGCACCTTTTCTGACTTGGTGGAATTGGGGTGAGGCCTGAGAGCCTGCGTTTCCAAGCTCCTGGTGGTGCCAGTGCTGCTGGTCCTTGCGCCGGCTGAGTAGTGAGACCTTATATGTTGACAGTTTCATCACGGGCAGGTGCTTCACACGTGAGTCACAGTGTGGGGATGTAAATAGGTTTCTTCCCGTGACTCAAAACCTTTCTGAAAAAATGCCCACAATATTGATTCAGGTGCTGGCCCTAACATAGTTCCTGGTGTCTGACTGGCAGACACAGAGTGTGATAGAAAACACAAATGAGTCTGTCCAGCAGAGTAATAATCTCCCACAGTCCAGCAGAGAAAAGGGGGGCAAGCTGAATGCATCAAGAACAGTGAGATTCTGGATACACTGATATTTGAGCTCAACATCTTGAAGTTAAATATGGACTTGATTGGGGTTTAGAAAAGAAGACAACAGAAAAACCGTGGTGTGTGGACGGGTTTTGTCAGCAGAGAGAGAAAGGGAGTTTCAGGAGTGGGTGGGGAAAAGACTGTATATAATGAAAGGTTTGAAAGAACAGGTGAGACCAGTGGCAGTACACTTTAGTTCAGCTCATTTTCACAAATATTTATTGAACACTGAAAAGGCGCCAAACACTCTGTAAAGATTGGAGGATACAATGGATTTGGCTTTTAAGAAATAGGCTAGTGTAGGAGGCAGCATGCGGACACATAATTTTAATATAATGTCATAAGAAGATAATTAAAATTTATATATAGGGAATCCGTGTGCTACTGAGGATGAAACAGTTACATTTATCTGGGAAATTGGGGAAGGCTTCAGAGAAGACAGGATATTCTATCGAGGTGTTACAGGCTGAATGGTAGTTGGCCAAGGGGATTCTAAGCCCAAGCAGCAGCAGTTACAAAGGTGAAGAAGCATCACACAGCCCCATGTGGAGCTCAGGAGTGTTGTAGCAGAGGAAGGGGGATACCTGCAGGGGAAGAGGCAGAGAAAGAGTCTGAGGCAGCGGGCCCCCTGGTTATGGGGGGGTCTTTCCTACAGTGCCCAGGAATTTGGGATTTAACTTGCATACCTCTGAACCTCACCGTGTTTCCACCCCCAGGACACTAGAAGGATAGGCCACATTTGTGCCTCAAGTAGCAGAGTATTTGCTTAGGAAGCCAAGTGTAGGCTTAACTGCCCCCTACAAACTGCCCTCCACGAAGATTCCAACACAGTCCTCCTTCAAGAAAAACCAGGTGGTGATAGGAAGCCACTGAAGGATTTGTGAATTTCCCAGTGAGACGTGTGCTTGTAGTCACACGAGGAGCTGTGTCAAGGATGTGTTCGAAGGAGCCAAGAACCAAAGTAGAAAGGACAGTTAAGGGAGGCAGCAACTGCTTGGTCAAGCAACAGACAGTGGGGGTGAAAATGAGACGTTTGAGCTATAGGGTCAGAGATAAATTGGGGAGATAATTCTCAGCTCAAAACAAACATTAGAAACTGAGACTTGGTTGAAGGTAGGGGATGGTGAGAAAGGTAGGAGAGCAGAATGATGCCCAGGTGTCTGGCGTAGGACCCAGGGGATGGGGGTTTCTGGAGTTGTGTGCTGTGTGGATGGAGGATGAGGAGGGAGCGTTGGGAAGTGGTCATTTGCCTTTAGTTTAGAACTTTGGCTTTGACCTTTCTATGGGAGGGACGTCAGGCAGAAATAGCCAATAAGAAGTTATTAATATAAATCTGAAATGTGAGCTAAAGTTTATGTTTGGAAAAGACAGATTTGGGAAGTCAGCTTTAGTACCCTAGATAGAAGTTGAGGGCAAGGCTGTAAGTATTAGGAGGCAATAGTCCAAAACTTCTTGAAAGAAGGCTACTCTGCCTCTAGCTCTTTACCTTCCAATCCCCTCCCCCCACAGTCCTTTGCACTCAGCAGGTCCTCGGGAATTATTTTTGTATTTTACTAGTTAGAGTTAGAAATGAAAGAGGCCAGGAATGATGGGCAGTAACTTGAATCCCTTGGAATTCCTTTGCATCACGAAGTCTATGGTGTGATGGATGGCAAATGAGATAATATTTTCCTGTTTTTCAGCATGGATCAATAAAGCACAAGCCCTGATGGCTACAGCCAACTATTGCCAAAGTAAAATCCCCAGAGGAAATGGGTCTTATTCTGTTGGTTGCACTGACTTGATGTTTGATCACACTAAAGAGGTAAAGCTTTGATCAATACAACTGATCCTTAAGGTCTAATATGAACTGTTGCTATGTCCCACTAGAACAGTGGTTGTCAACCTTCCTAATTCTGTGACCCTTTAATATAGTTCCTGTGGGTTGCGACCCACTGAGAACTGCTACACTAGAAGGTGTTGAAATGTGACCTTGCCCTCACTTGAGAATAACTGCCATTCCGATTGCTTTGTATGAAGTCATTTGCTAGTATTGTCCTTCTTCACTTCTTTACTTTGGTCCAATTAATTCATTTATAAATTATTTTTATTAAACTATGCAAAGTAGCTTCTGGAATATGTTTAAGAAGAAACTTCACTAAAAGTGCATTCATTTCTTTCCTTTACAGGGCACCTTCTTGCGCCTGTATTATCCAACTCAAGATGATAATCGCCTGGACACCCTCTGGATCCCAAACAAAGAATATTTTTTGGGTCTCAGTAGATTTCTTGGAACACATCAGCTTATGGGAAAAATTTTGAACTTATTATTTGGTAAGATTTCTGCCAATCCTACTTTGTAGCCTCTAGTATAGAGGTTCTCAACCTTCCTAATTCCGCAACCCTTTAATACGGTTCCCATGGGTTGCTACCCACAGGTTGAGAACTGCTGCTCTGGTATATCAGAAAACCTTGAAAACAAGAATTTCAAGCAATTAAGAGCAAAGTTGATTTTTTTTTTAAATGGTCTAAACTTGTCCTAAGATGGTAAGGAAAATATTTCTTAAGAGCCTGAGCAACTGGGAGAGAATCAAGAGTTCTCATCATATCCGTTCTGACTTTGAGGAGAGTGGCTGGAAGTATCAGACCTGCTCTAGAATCTTCCTCTGGTTGCTTTTTTATTTTCCTTCCTCCATTCAATAGGGAAGCAAGAATGTGTGAGAGAAGCAGGTTGTCTGGTGCGACCACTACCCTGCAGACTTTGTGCTAAAGTCAGACACGAAGAGAAGCCATCATAACTTCCCAGATCCAAAACAAAGGAGATAAAGCTAATTTCTTACTAGTCAAAAATGAAGAGACTCTCCTCTCATTCCCATCAGCTACCCTTGAGGGACCAGCCTCTCTCACAAAGATGATTTGATGTGCATTCACCACCTACTTTGCAGACTAGAATTTTCTTTCCTTATCTGTTTGACCAGACACGACTGTTGGACTAACATTGACTATGTCTTCAAATGGCCCCCTCAAACTACCTACAACCTTTGGGCTTCATTTTGAACATCTCCTTAGAGTTTTCTTGAAAACCACTTTAGAAATCATGAAAATACCAAAACTACACACCTTTAAGGTGCTGCACAACTTCTAAATCACTTGCCCAGCACTTGTCACATTCACTCGTCATGACCACATCTCCATTTTCTAGATGGGAAGATGAAACACAAATATAATAATTGCTAATAATAATAATCACGAGAAAACTTCTAAACAAAGATCAAGAATGTTTTCATATAATAAACGAGAAAATATCATGAATGGTATGTCAATCAGGTTGATAAAATATCTCAGATTGCATGTAAAGCCCCCACACTGTACCCCATGGCTGAACTAATGTACACAACTATGATTCAATAATAAAAAAAAAAAATGCCAAAAAAAAAAAAAAAAAGAAAGTGCCACCTCCTGCGCTTGGTAGTTATTGTTTTGATTATACAATGTTTTCAGGATCATATTGGTAAAGCCATGCTTCATCTTCTGTTAATGATTATTTGAAGAAATGCTTCAGGATCTTGATCCCACTTGTTTAAAATTTCCATTGAACGTTTTGCTCTTGTCTGCAGCTGATTTGTGTGCAATAGTATTGATACACATCAAGTGTAAAGTTTGCTCTACTTTAATTTTTCAGCCAGAATTATTTAAGCTGAACCAGTTGAGATGTCTATTGTGTTAGATGTTGGCTCTGGTGTTAATAGTTGGTTTTCTTCAATGAGGGCGCAAATAAGATTAGTTTTTTTTTTTCCTTGACAATTGATGAGGGTGGTCTGCTGCTTTGGGATTCACATTCACCATCATCTCATTCCTTCATAAAATGAGTTATATCCATTTGTAAACTGTTGATTTGTGGGTGCGTTGCTTCCATAAAAATTTTTGTAAATCATCAATAATTTCACCATTCTTCCACCTAAGCTTACCTATAAATTTAATGTTTGTTCTTGCTTCAATTTTAGCATAATGAAGGGTGTTCTGATGGAGGCTTTTTTCAAAGTCATGTCTTATTCTTCTTAGTGTCTCAACCTCGAATCTATTCAGACATGTTACAACAAATTAGTACAACTTTATTTTGGTGCAAAAATTGAAACCTATGCATAGTTTTCTTTTTTATAACATGCATTTGTCATTAATTTTTTGAAGACCCCTTGTATATATAGACCTAATATAATTAATTAAAGATTTTCTCTCCTTTCAGTAATTCTAACTTTGGTTCTAGGGTGAATGGATCTTAAGGCCCAGGAAAAAAGCAAACTTCATTCTCATTCCTTTAACTCATTTTTCAGTGTTCCATGGGAACATATTTTAATACCAACTTTCCTCAGTTTCCTTCTAGATATAAAAATTATAACAAGCCAAATATTTATAAATGACTAAAAATAACCACCTCCAGGCAACTTGGTTTTTCTAAGTAAGTAATGTGTCAAACTATCTACCAAACTATAAATTTTTAATTAACAAATATCTTTAGAAGTCTTGCTAATAATTCTCACAAATTTCCATCTGTACATGAACAGGGTTACCTTTCTCCACTATGTACCATAAAAATGAAAATACATACTTTTTTTAGAGTATCCCAAAATGCAAAGAAGGCCTTTTTCTTCGCATTTCAATATGGCATTGTCCTTTCTCTGGTAAATTAAACCTGGATTTCAGAATCATGTTGAAGGGTGTTTTTCCCTGATTTGTAATTTAAGTCTATGTCCATTTAACCAAAATTGTCTGAAGCGAAAAAAATAATAAAAAATATCATTTACTACAGTCAATTTAACTAAATATTATATTTAGCATGGTTGGGTTATTCTATGCAGATGCATATCCTAAATAGACGCCAAATACTGTCTTCTTATTCTAAATCATTATTCTGCAAATAATGACAACAACAACAATAATAATACATAATTTTTCTTGAGCATTGTGCTAAGAATTTTGCAGTATTTATCTTATTTCTCCCTAATAACTTAATGTGGTATTTCTCTGTGCTGATATAAGGAGGGCTAGAAGGAGGATAAGTAACAAAAAAATATAAAAATATTTTAAAATGTTCTCTTAATATAGCGCTTTCAATCTGTGTTGTCTCAGGAGTCTTTTATATACTGAAAATCTATTGAGGACCCCAAAGAGATTTTGTCTGCATGGGTTCTATCTAACAATATTTACTGTTAAATTAAAATAAATTTTAAAATATGTATTTATTACTTCATTTAAAGTGATACTAATAAACCTTTTACACTTTCACCAAAAATGTATTTTATGAAAAATATACTTTCCAAAAAATTTAGTGAGAAGAATGGCATTTTTTATACTTTTGCAAATCTTTTTAGTCATTGACTTTATAAAGTATAGCTGGGCTCTCATGTCTACTTCTGTGTCCAATTTCATCCAATATCTCATTTCATGTAGCCTTTGGAAAACTCCATAATACACTCATAAGAGTATGAAAGTAAAAAGACAGCTAACAATTTAGTATTAATATGAAATGGCTTTGACCTTATAGATTTCCTAAAAGGATGTCAGTGCCCCCCAATGGCTCCCATGCTACACATGGAGAACTACTGCCTTAATGGATTAGATAATGAATCACTCTCACCTTTATGCTTTGGTTTGTGAATTGATTTATGAATTTTCTGTACAGTGAACCTTCAGTAGCTCTATAATTCTATAAAGATTGATTACTGCCTGGAATTGTGAAAGATATAAGGGTTTTGTTAATGAGAACTAGGTAGTATAAGGACAAACACATATGTGATTTGAGATATCTGTAACTTGGCCTGTGCCATCACTATTATTTTTTTTTCTGAAAAAGAAATGTTTACTTGATCATGAGGCCTGCACATATATGACAACAGGGCCTAAGGTTCATTATTTTTATATTACTGTGTTTACAGAATCTTTTGAAGGTACATTATGCCATGATGATAATAATGTTTTGTGAACAACCTAATACACATAAAATGATCTTGTTTCGTTTATTACATAAATACTAGTATAAGTTAAAATAAGATGTGTTAGGTAATTCAATGTTCATGAAATAAGAGATGAACTTACCAAAATTCAGACTTATACATAATTACATTCTCATTAATTGATCTTTGTTTAATTCATGTTTATCGGGCACATAATTCATACCAGGTGCTATTGTAGGTACAAAATATAAGCTAAATGAATTAAAGAAAGAATGTACATGCAAACATACATTATATTCTTTATGTATATGAATTTAAGACCAAAATATTATTTCAAGAGTCTAAGTATTTTAATAAAGCAAATTTACTAAATTTTGCCATTTTTAGCAATGAAAATGTAACCACTTTACAGTATGATATTAGGAACGTTATAATCTTGAGAAAACCCTTGGATATTCATTTAAATATTGTGGAAAGCTATTATTAGGTTATAAACAGAGGACAGAAGTGATCTTATTTAGATTTTCAAAAGGTCAATCTGGCAATTTTGTGGAGAAGAGGCTGGAAAATGCCAAGAATGAATGCAGAGACCAATTAGAAAGCTATTATGATTGTTCAGGCAAGAATTGACTAGTATTAAAATTATTATTGCTGTGATAAAGCTTATAAGAAATGTTCAAACAGCATATTTTGAAGTATTCCTAATCAAAAATGTTGATGGATTTTATGTAGTGGCTAAAGGAAAGAGAAAAATTAGGGACAACTTCTAAATTAAAGATTCCTCCTGAGTGATAGTTAATTACAATATATTGATAGAGTTGCATATCCAGATGTTAAAGAGTTGTGTTTGTAACATTAACTTTAAATTGATTATTAGATAACTTCATAGTATAACTGTTCATAAGACCAATTTAATCATTTCTAATTAGTTGATGAATTTCTAATTGTTACTAATGTAATACATACTAAACGCTTATGAGGTCAATGTAAGTTGTCAAACCAATTATGTTACTAGAAATAAATTAATTGTTCACTTTCAAAGTTTCCAAAGTGTATGAGAAACAATGAAACTACCTTCCATTAATCATTCCTAAGGAGAATTATGAATATGGGAAATTAATCTAGGATGTGCCAGATATCTGCATATCCAAATGTCCTTTTTAAAAGTTTAATTCAAATTATATTTGCCATTACTATATTTAAATTTATAACAAAATATTTGAAAATATAGCTTACATATAATAAAATCACCCATTTTATATGCTCAATTTAGTGATTTCTGACATGTATTTAGCTGTATCATGACCACTCAAATCGTGATATAAAACATATCCACCAAACCTATATATTCTGTTGTAATTTGTTTGAAGTCAATCCCCGTTCACAACTACTGGTGTCTGGTGCCTATTGATATAATTACTTTAAAGGCAATTTAATCATTTTTAGAATTTCATATATATGGAAGCAAACAGTAAATGTTTACATTTCATCCTTATTTTACATATCAGATCACTGCATTTTATTGCTGATTAGGGTATTAACTGAAAATGCTTTTCATAATTATTTTTTAACCATTGTGAATATAACTGCCAGAAACCTTCAAATACAAGTCTGAGTAGATGTGCATTTTCATTTCTCATAAATTAATACCTAGGAATGAGATTACTGAATCATATATTAAATCTAGCTTTACTTTTATATGAAACTGTCAAATTTCTTTGCAATATTATGTCATCTTGCATTCCAATCAGCAAAAGTATGAAATTCCCAGCTGCTGTACATCTTCACCGAAACCTACTAGGATTGAATTTTTAAATCTAAAAAACTTTAATGCATGTGCAATGATATCAAATTACATTTTTAATTTGATTTTCTCTAGTGAATGGACAACATAATTTTGTTAAGTATCTGCTGAAATATTTTACAGATTTTTAAATGAACTCTTGTTCTCAGTTATGGATTGTATTTTTAATGGTGTTGTAGTAGTATATCATTTATCATAGTTTGTCTATGTACAACACTTTTAGAGAGCATATTATCAATGTGTATAAAGTATATAATTCTTGACACAGTTATTTCACATTTTGGAATATATCTTTAAAACATTCCAAATTGTATATAAAATCAGCACTTTATACCCCATAAATGCAGTAAGGTACACAGTTATGATCTAATAAAAAATAAGAAATCTAGGATTTCATTTTTTTAAATTTCCTTTTGTTGTGGGGTATACAAGTTTTGGTTACATAGTTTGATTTTGTATATAGTTTTTTAATTTATTTTTTTAAGTCATATATACGTAGATCATGAATACATTTATGCCTTTGTGGGATTCAATGTGTTGAGTATTTGTACAGATTGGAGTGCTTAAAATCCTATTAACATAGCTTTCACCTCATTTACTTAATCAAATGTTAAGACATTTGTGTTCTATACTTTAAGGGGGTGGTTCGATAGAGGGTTAATGGTGGGACCACAACTATGGAGCATATTGCAAGAGTACAAGTGATTTTGTATATTTTAAGACAAAGTTAAAAGTGTGCCCTGGTGGGACTGCAAACTAGTACAACATCTATGAAGAGTAGTATGACAATACTTCAAAGAAATAAAAGTAAAGCTACCATTTGGTCCATCACTCTCATACTGGGTATTCACCCGAAGAGGGAAAAAAGATACATTTACTTGAATGTTTATAGCAGCACAATTCACAATCACAAAGCTGTGAAGACAACCCCAGAGCCCACCAATACGTAAATGAATTACAAAAATGTGGTATATGTATACAAAGGAATATGACTAAACCATTAAAAAAAAGGTAAGATTTTTTTTAACAATAAACAGTAACAATCTGGGTGGAACTGGAGACCATTCTCCTAAGTATCAGAAGAATGGAAAACCAAACACCACATGCACTCAATACTAAACTGGAACTAGCTGATCAACACTTATGTGCACATATGGAAGTTAGTGTTGTTTAAATATCTTAGTTATAAGTTCTTTATTGGATGAAAAATTGACAAACATTTTTATCCAGTCTGTGTCTTTTTGTTTGGATTAATAGAAGGGTACGGATGATTAGGTAACCTTGTTTTTGTTTGTTAAGTAGAGTCCAAGTTGTAGTTATGCCTCACCCAAAAGGTTATACCCTTACATTGTTCCTTTTAGGTGGCAGCACATCAATCCGACTCCTTCCCCGCTCCTCCATCTTCCCCCTAACTTGAATTTAACTGTGTTTTTCTCTTGTGTGGGCATGTATTTTTTCATCTACTGGTTTTATATTAGTGTTGAGTATTTTGGATACTTGATTTTCCTTTCTGGTGACACTTTACTAAGCAGAAAATTCTCCAACTCCATCTGTACCTTTGCAGTACAAAAGATGCAAAGTCTCCGCCTTTTTAAGGGTGAATTGTATTCCAAGGCATACATATACAACAGTTTATTAATCTGTTCATGTGTTGATGGGCACTTGGGTTGATTCCACATCTTGGTGATTATGAATTGGGCTGTGATAAATATTCTAGTTCATATGTTCTTATGGTAAAATTATTCTTTTTTTCTAGGGTAACTAGTTAGTAATGTTATTGTGGGATCAAATGGAGGTTCTACTTTAGCACTTTGAGGATTCTTTATACTTATTTCCAAAGAGGCTGTATAAATTTGCAATCCCACCGAAAGTATAAAAGTGTTCCCTTCTCTTCACACCTTTGCCAGTATCTGCAGATTTGAGTTTTGGAATATGGGCTATTATAACTAGAGTTAGGTGATATTTCAAAGTAATTTTAACTTGCATCTCTCTGATAATTAAGGATGATGAGCAATTTTTCAGGTGTTTCTTGGCCATTTGCATGTCTTCTTTGGAGAAGGTTCTTTTCCTATCTCCTATCTAGTCATAAATGGGATTGTTTGCTGCTTTTATTTTTATTAATTTGAGTTCTCTTTAGATTCTGGCTATCAACCCTTTGTCAGTTTCATAACTTACAAATATCTTTTCCCATTCTGAACGTTGTCTGTTTGCTTTAATTGTGTGTCCATCACTGTACAGAAGCTTTTTAACTTAATTATATCCCATTTATTTGATTTTGATTGTCAAAATTTATTTGATTTTGTTGTCACAATTGCCAGTGAAGTTTTCTTCATAAAATCTTTCCCTAGGCCAAAATCCTCGAGTGTTTTTCCCTCACTTTGTTCTAGGATTTTTATTGTTTCATGTCTTAACTTTACATCTCTTATCCATCAGGAGTCAATTTTTATAAGTGGTGAGAGGTATGGGTCCAAATTCAGTCTTTTATAAGTGATTATCCTTTTCTACTAGCACCATTTGTTGAATAGGGAACACTTTTACACAGTGTATGCTTTTATTTAGTTTCTCAAAGATCAGATAGTAAAAGGAGGTTAGTTTTAGCTGTAAGTTTTATATTCTTTTCCATAGATCTGTTTCTCTTTTTGTGCCAATACCATGCTATTTTGATCACTGTGTACTTGTGATATCTGATAAAATAATGCTTCTGTATTTGTTTCTATTGTTAAGAAATGCCTTGGATATATGAGTTCATTTATACTTCCACACAAAATAAAGTACTGTTTTTTCGAGTTCTTCAAAGTATGATTTTTGGTATTTTAATGGGTATTATATTAAATCTGTAGATTACTTTACATAGTATAGACATTTCAACAACATTGACTCTTCCCAGCCAAGAGTATGGTATGTTCTTGCTTTTGGTAATGTCCTCTGCTATTTCTTTTTTCAAGGTTTCATAATTTTCTTTGTATGGAGATTCTTCTGTTTTTATGCTTCTGTTTTTATGGAGATTTACATTTAGGGATTTGTGTATGTTAAACCAACCTTGCATCCCTGGGATAAAGCGTCCTTGATCATAATATATAATTTTTTGATGTGTAACTGTATTCTATTTGCTAAGATTCTATTAAGTATTTTTGCATGGATATTCATTAGTGAAATTGGTCTGTAGTTCTCCTTTTTCTTGAGTCCTTTCCTCATTTTGGTATCAGGGTGATGTTTACTTCACAGAATGTGTTTGGGAGGGTTCCTTCCTTCTCAATGTCTTGGAATAGGTTCTGCAGTATAAATACAAGCTCTTCTTTTAAATTTTGATAGAATTTGGTGTGAAGTCATCTGGTCCAGGGCTTTTAACTTTGGGGAGCTTTTCTACTGTTGCTTCAATTTCAGTGCTTCACAGTGGTCTGTTCAATAGATCAAGAGATCAATTTCTTCCTGGTTAAGTCTATGGAGGTTGTATGATACCAGGTATTGGTACATTTCCTTCATATTGTCTAATTTCTGGGCATAAAGTTTTTTTTGTAATAATCAGAAATCATCTCTTGTATATCTGTGGCATTTGTTCTTATTTCCCACTTTTTGTTTCTAACTGAGGCTATTAGAGATTTTTTTTTCCTATTTCTAGAAAATTTGGCCAAGGTTTTATCAACATTATTAATCTTTCAAAGAAGCAACTTTTTGTTTCACTGATCTGCTGAATGGTTCTTACATTCTCAATTTCATTTAATTCCAATTTTCTTTTCCTCTATTACGTTTGGGATTGGATCACTATACCTGTTTGAGCTGCTTCAGATGGTTCGTTAGGTTGTCAATGTGCACTCTTTTTTTTTTTGGATGTGGGCATCTAATGCAATAAATTTCCCACTTAGGACAGCTTTTGCAATATTCCATGGGTTTTGATAGCTTGTGGCTTCACTGTTGCAATGTTCAAGGAATGTGATGATTTCCTTCTTTATTTCTTCCTAGACTCAGCTGTTGTTCAACATGAAGTTGTTAGGTATCCATGAATTTTTGTGGGGATAAAGGATTTGTGGAGGTTGAGCTATATCTTTATTCCCTTATGGTCTGAAAAGGTACACGGTATTATTCCTATTATTTTAATGTTGTTGAAGTTTGATTTGTGTCCTAGCATGTGGTCAATTTTTGGAATATGATCCATCAGCTGGTGAGAAAAACTCAATAGTTTCAAAGTGGAATGTTGTGTATATATCTATTAAGTCCAATTGTTCTAGGATACTATTTAAGTCCCTCGTTTCTTTGTTTAGTTTCTGTTTAGTTAGAGCAGTGGCTCTCAAGTTTCCTAATGCTGCAACCCTTTAATACAGTTCCTCATGTTGTGGTGACCCCAACCATAAAATTATTTGCATTGCTACATCCTGCATATCAGATATTTACATTATGATTCATAACAGTAGCAAAATTATAGTTATGAAGTAGCAATAAAAATAATTTTATGGTTGGGGGTCACTGCAACATGAGGAACTATATTAAAGGGTCACGGCATTAGGAAGGTTGAAAACCACTGGTTTAGAGGATCTGTCCAGTTCTTTCAGAGGGAATTTGAAGTCCCTAGCTATGATGGTATTGTAGGATATCACATTGTTCAGACGACATAGAATTTGTTTTACAAATCTGGGAACATTTAGGTTGAGTGAATATATTTTAGAATTGAAATGCCTTCTTCTTGTATTGTTCCCTTGACCAGTATATAATGTCTATCTTTGTCTTTCTTTGTTGCTTTGAACCCACTTATATCTGAAAATAAAATGGTGACTTCTCCTTTCTTCTGATTTCCATTTGACTGAAATATTGTTTTCCAGACCTTTGCACTGAGTCTTATTTTGTCCTTAATGGTTAGATGACACCATATAGTTGATGTGATTTTTTTTTTAACCCAGTCAGCCATCCACTGCCTCTTCTGTGGGGAAATCAAGCCATTTCCATTTACCAAGAGAATTGATAAGTACGGCTGAGCTCTCTTAGTGTTATTTTGTGAATGTCTACTGCTCAGTTTTATCACTTGCACCATTGTGGAAGCTAGATATTGTCCTTAGTTTTGGGGTGTCTATTTTGCTAGTGAGCCACTGTGATGGTCAATGTGAAGAACAGGTCTGAGTGCTTTCTATAGAGATGGTACTGTGGCAAATTTCCTCAATATTTTCATGTCATTAAAATATTTGAATTCTCTGTCAAATATGATACTTAGTTTAGCAGGATATTGAATCCTTGGCTGACAATTATTTTGGTTAAGAAGGTTAAATATAGATGACTACCCTTTTCTGGCTTGAAAATTTCAGCTGAAAATTTTGTTGTCACCCTGATATTTTCCCCCTTTGTAGTTAAAAAGTTGTTTATGCCTGGATGCTTACAGAATTTTCCTTTTCATTTTTACCTTGGCCATGTCCATTACAATGGGACTAGGAGAAGCTCTGTTTGAGACAAACGAGGGTTCAATATCCACCTAAAAGTAGTGTATCAGAATATTTGATGATTCTTGGGAGATTTTCAGTTATGATATTCTCCAGTAGGAATTCCATACCTTGGGTCACTCTTTTTCAAGGATACCTATAATTTCTATGTTTTCATGCTTGATGAAGTCCTATTATTCTCTAAGAGTTTGCTCTGCTTTTACTCTCTTGTTTTCTACTTCATTCAATGCCTAAGTTACCTCAAGAGCCTTATCCACTAGCTCTGAAATTCTTTCTTCTTCATGGTTTAATCTGTTATTGATAGCTTCCACAGAATTTTCATGTTCCTTGATGACTCCTTTACTTCCCTTAAACTTCAATATATCCTTTCTAATTTCATCATGTGTTTCACTCATTTCTTATGTCAATTTTTGGGTTTACTTTTGGTGGTTTTCCACTTTCCTTTAAATTCCCTTCATCATTTTTTCTATCAATCCTACAAATTCCATGTCTGTATTTCTATAATTTCTTTAATAATGTGACCCTCTATGATAGCTGACTTGTGATCTCTTGGGAAGGGGTTGATCTTCTCTGGTTTTCATGTTACCCAAATTTTTATGTGTTCCTCCTGTGTATTTTCTTCGTGTTCACTTTCTTCCTCTGCTTTCTCCTTTGCTTCCTCCTTCTCATTAATTATTGATTTCTCTGTGCGTGGGTGTTATAATGGCCTTTTAGTACAGTGACAAAAGGAAGAGAAAAGGAAAGAGTGAGAATGGAAAAAAGAAAGAAAAGAAAAAAGAATAAAATTAGAAGAAATCAAAAACAAGTGAGAAGAAATATGGAGAGACAAAAATAGGAATAATAGTGATGTTTGACAGGGCATGATAACCAACCCCGGCAATTCAAGGACTATGAGGAGCCAGGTCCCCTAAGATCAGGAGTTCCTTACCATCCTGAATAAGAGAAAGCCCCTGCTTCAGCCATGTGTTGTGGTGGGGACCTGCCAATATGGCCACTTGGGAGCCCAAATCTAGAGGGATCACATAGCCCAGGAGTTTGAGGACCCTGTAAGCCAAGCCAATGCCCTGGTGCCTCAACCCAGACCTCAGAGAAAGGCTCTGTCCAGTCCCAGTAATTAAATACAAAACAAAATAGGACAAAATAACCAATAAATAATAATATAAACATAAAGGGTTATATCTTGTTTGTCATTTGAGAGATTCAAGAAGTAAACGTGAGAAAAATTTTTTAAATCACCAGATAAAGCCATAAAAAGGGAAAAGGGAGGAAATAAAAAAGAAAAGTAGAAAAAAACTGTTTAAAAAAATCTGGATATTCACAGAATGAAAGAAAGAAAGAAAGAAATTTTTAAAATATATCTATAAAATGTAATATATTTTATGGACTCCAGGTGGCGCTCCAGAAATGAAAAACCATATGTATAATGTATAATGTAATATATTGCCTGAACACCAGGTGGTACTCTGAAAAGAAAAATATATATAATGCAATATATTGCCTTA
>CAUYON010021786.1:0-15918 GCA_963573935.1 Arctocebus calabarensis | reverse complement strand
TATATTCTTGGCTGTACAGAAGCTTTTTAATTTGATCAGGTCCCAGTAGTGTATCTTTGATACTGCTTCAATTGCCTGGGGAGTTCTCCTCATAAAATATTCACCCAAGCCGATTCCTTCAAGAGTTTTCCCTGCACTTCTTCTAGAATTTTTATAGTTTCATATCTTAAGTTTAAGTCTTTAATCCAGTGAGAGTCTATCTTAGTTAATGGTGAGAGGTGTGGGTTCAGTTTCAGCCTCTTACAGGTTGCTTGCCAGTTCACCCAGCACCATTTTTTAAATAGAGAGTCTTTTCCCCACTGAATGTTTTTAGTTGGCTTGTCAAAGATCAACTACCGGTAAATAGCTAGATTCATCTCTTGGTTCTCTATTCTGTTCCAAACATCTATGTCTTTGTTTTTGTGCCAGTACCATGCTATTTTGATCACTATTGATTTATAGTAGAGTCTCAGGTCTGGTAGCATGATTCCTCCTGCTTTGTTTTTATTTCTGAGTAATGTCTTGGATATTCGAGGTTTTTTCTGATTCCATATAAAATGAAGTATTATTTTTTTAAGATCTTTAAAATATGACAATGGAGCTTTAATAGGAATTGCATTAAAATTATATATTCCTTTGGGTAGTATAGACATTTTAACAATATTGATTCATCCCAGCCATGAGCATGGTATGTTTTTCCATTTGTTAACATTTTCAGCTATTTCTTTTCTTAAAGTTTCATAGTTCTCTTTATAAAGATCTTTCATATCCTTTGTTAGGTAAACTCCTAAATATTTCATCTTCTTTGGCACTACTGTGAAAGGAATAGAGTCCTTGACTGTTTTTTCGGCTTGGCTATTGTTGGTGTATATAAAGGCTACAGATTTATGGGTGTTGATTTTGTAGCCTGTGACGCTGCTGTATTCCTTGATCACTTCTAAAAGTTTTGTAGTAGAATCCCTGGTGTTTTCCAGATATACAATCATGTCATCTGCGAAGAGTGAAAGTTTGATCTCTTCTGACCCTATGTGGCTACCCTGGATCGCCTTTCCTTCCCTAATTGCAATGGCTAAAACTTCCATTACAATGTTGAAGAGCAGAGGAGATAATGGGCAACCTTGCCTGGTTCTTTATCTAAGTGGAAATGACTTCAATTTAACTCTATTCAATACGAAATTGGCTGTGGGTTTGCTGTAGATGGCCTCTATTAGTTTAAGAAATGTCCCTTCTATACCAATTTTTTTTTTTTTTTTTGTAGAGACAGAGTCTCACTTTATTGCCCTGGGTAGAGTGCCGTGGCATCACACTGCTCACAGCAACCTCCAGCTCTTGGGCTTAAGCCATTTTCTTGCCTCAGCCTCCCTAGTAGCTGGGACTACAGGTGCCCGCTACAGCGCCCGGCTATATACCATTTTTTTAAAGTGTTCTAATCATGAAGGGATGCTAGATATTGTCAAAAGCTTTTTCTGCATCAATTGAGAGAATCATATGGTCTTTGTTTTTTAATTTGTTTATGTGCTGAATTACATTTATGGATTTATGTATATTGAACCAGCCTTGAGATCCTGGGATAAAGCCCACTTGGTCATGGTGTATAATTTTTTTTTGATGTGTTGCTGGATTCTGTTTGCTAGGATCTTGTTAAATATTTTTGCATCAATATTCTTTAGTGATATTGGTCTATAATTTTCTTTTCTTGTTCTGACCTTTGGTTTAGGGATCAAGGTGATGTTTGCTTCACAGAATGTATTGGGTAGTATTCCTACTTTTTCTATATTTTGGAAGAGGTTTAGTAATATAGGTACTAATTCCTCTTTAAAGGTTTGGTAGAATTCTGACGTGAAGCCATCTGGTCCTGGGCTGTTCTTTTTAGGGAGATTTTGTATTGTTTATGCTATTTTAGAACTTGATATAGGCCTGTTTAACATTTCCACTTGGTTATGGGTAAGTCTTGGTAGGTGGCGTGCTTCTAAGTATTGATCAATTTCCTTCAGATTTTCATATTTCTGAGAGTCCAGTTTCTTGTAGTATTCATTGAGGATTTTTTTGATTTCTGAGGGGTCTGTTGTTATTTTGTCTTTACCATTTCTGATTGAAGAAATTAGAGATTTTTTAGTCTTTTTTTCCTGGTTAAGTTAGCCAAAGGTTTATCTATCTTTTTGACCTTTTCAAAAAACCAACTTTTTGATTATTGATCTGTTCTATAATTTGTTTGTTTTTAATTTCATTTAATTCTGCTCTAATTTTGGTTATTTCTTTTCTTCTGCTGGGTTTAGGGTTGAAAAGTTCTTCCTTCTCCAGTTGCTTGAGGTGTCCCATTTTGTTAACTTCCTCCCTTTCTGTTTTTTTGAGGAAGGTTTGCAGTGCTATAAATTTCCCTCTTAGGACTGCCTTTGCAGTATCCCAGAGGTTCTGATAATTCGTGTCTTCATTGTCATTTTGTTCCAAAAATATGGTAATTTCCTTCTTAATCTCATCTATGACCCATCTATCCTTCAGCATAAGATTATTTAGCTTCCATGTTTTTGTATGAGTTTGCAGATTCCTGTTATTGTTGCGTTCAACTTTTATTCCATGGTGGTCCAAGAAGATGCAAGGAATAATTTCTATTCTTTTAAATTTGCTGAGATTAGACTTGTGACCTAAGATGTGGTCAATTTTGGAGTATGTTCCATGGGCTGATGAGAATAATGTGTATTCAATTTTATTAGGATGAAATGTTCTGTAGATGTCTGTTCATTCCAGATGTTGAATGGTTAAGTTTAAATCTAAAATTTCTTTACTTAGCTCCTTCTTAGAGGATCTATCCAACACTGCTAAAGGAGTATTAAAATCTCCAACTACTATGGAGCCAGAGGAAATCAAATTACTCATGTCTATTAGAGTTTTTCTTATAAATTGAGGTGCATTCTGGTTGGGTGCATAAATATTAATAATTGAAATCTCAGCATATTGAGTATTACCTTTAGCAAATATGAAATGTCCATTTTTATCCTTCCTTACTTCGGTTGGTTTAAAGCTTATTGTATCTGCAAATAAGATTGCAACACCTGCTTTTTTCTGTTTTCCATTTGCCTGGAATATAGATGATCATCCCTTCACGTTGAGTCTAAATTTTTCTTTTAAGGTAAGGTGTGATTCTTATATGCAGCAGATATCTGGCCCGAGTTTTTGTATCCAGTCAGCCAACCTATGCCTCTTTAGAGGACAGTTTAAACCATTCCCATTAATTGAAACCAATGATAAATCTTGAGAAAATCTAGTGGACATTTTTAATCCTTTTGTCATTGTGTGAGTTGAACTTTGATAAAAAGTTTCTGGATGAGTTTACTTTCACATTGGGGGATTACGCTGGTCATTATGGAGAATAGGTCTGAGAATATCCTGGAGAGCTGGTTAAGTTATGGCAAATTTCTTCAATATGTGGATGTCATTAAAATGTTTAATTTCTCTATCATAAATGAAGCTCAGTTTAGCTGGATACAAGATCCTGGGTTGAAAGTTATTTTGTTTTAGGAGATTAAAAGCTGATGACCATTCTCTTCTTGCTTGAAAAGTTTGATTAGCGAGATCTGCAGTTATTCTAATATTCTTCCCCTTGTAGGTTATCAATTTCTTGCGTCTGGTTGCTTTCAAAATTTTCTCCTTCATATTTACTTTAGTGAACTTAATTACAATGTGCCTGGGGGATGTCTTGTTTGGGTTGAGTCGTGCTGGGGTTCTGAAACTGTCTGCTATCTGAATTTCGGAATCTCTTGGCATGTCTGGAAAGTTCTCTTTCATCATCTCATGAATAAGGGATTCTGTGTCTTGTGAGGCTGCTTCATCTCTTTCGGGGATCCCTATGAGGTGAATAGTGGATTTCTTCGAGTTATCCAAGAGCTCTCTGAGAGAGTGATCTATTTTTGCCTTCCATTTCTCTTGCTCTTTGGAGGTTTGAGAGCGTTCGAAAGCTTTGTCTTCCATGTTAGAAATCCTTTCTTCTGCTTGCTCCATTCTGTTACTAAGGGATTCTACTGAATTTCTCAGATCTTTAAGGGCTGCCACTTCTTGTTTCAATGTGTCAAAATCTTTGGTCATTTTGTCTTTGAATTCGTTGACTTCTTGAGACATCTTTTGGGTCATCTTTTGAATTATTGCTTGAAATTCTAATTTCATCTTTTCCTCCATTCCACTGATCTTATTTGCAACCCAGATTCTGAATTTGATTTCAGACATCTCAGCCATTTGCCTATGCAGGAGATCTTGTGCTGTGTCTGCCTTGTCATTACTTGGAGGGGTTGGTCTACTCTGATTATTCTATTGCCAGAGTTTTTCCATTGATTCTGCCCCAGGGTTGTTTTTTGCCATTGAGTCTGGCCCTTCAAGTGGTGGGGAAAGGGCCGTGCGGTTGTCCAGGAAGTTTTTGGCCAGTGTTGGGCCTGCAGAGAGGCCTGGCAGTTGCCGGTTGGGTCCCTGGAAAAAGGCTAGCCTGTGGAGGCCCCGTGGGTGCCAGGTGGAGGCCCATGCAGTTGCTGGGAGTGACCCTGGCTGGGGGCCTGGCGGTCACAGGCGAAGTCCCTGGAAGAAAGCAGACCTACAGAAGCCCGGCAAGTGTGGGATGCAGGGCCAGGCAGTCGCCAGGGGAGTTTCTGGCTAGGGGCAGGAATGACGAGGCCTGGCAGTTGCCAGGGGAGTCCCTGGAAGAAGGCTGGACTGCAGAGGCCAGGTGGAGGCCCACGTAGTCTCTGGTACTGTCCTTGACCAGGGGTGGACCTGCAGTGGTCCTGCAGGTGCCAGGCAGAGGCCCGCGCAATCGCTGGGGGAGTTCCTGGCTGGGGGCAGACCTGTGGAGGCTGCGCAGTTGCTGGCACAGTCTGTAGCAGACAGTGGGCCTACAGAAGTCCAGCAATTACGGGGCGCAGGACCAGGTGGTCGCCGGGGGAGTTCCTTGCCTGGGGTGGGCCTGCAGAGGCCTGGCAGTTGCAGGCAGACTTCCTGGCAGAAGGCAGGCCTGTGGAAGCCCTGTAAACTGGGGCTGGAGAAGCACTGTTGCCAGGGGATTTACTCACCAGGGGTGGACCTGCAGGGATCCTGTGGGTGCCTGGCAGAGGCCTGCGTGGTCGTTGGGGAAGTTCCTGGCTGGGGGCAGACCTGCAGAGGCCTGGCGGTCACCAGCCGAGTCTCTAGCAGAGGACAGATCTGTGGAAGCCCGGCAAGCACAGGTGTAGGGCCAGGCAGTTGCTGGGAGCGTTTCTGGCTGTGGGCCGCCCTGCAGAGGCCTGGCAGTTGCAGGCAGAGTTCCTAGCAGAAGGCAGGCCTGTGGAAGCCCTGCAAGCTCAGGCATGGAGCTGCACAGTGGCCAGGGGATTTAGTGGCCAGGGGCCGGCCTGTGGGGGCCCCGCGGTAGCCTGGGGAGGAGTTCCTGGTCGGGGGCAGACCTGCAGAGGCCTGGTGGTCGCTGTCCAAGTTTCTAATAGACTGCAGACCTGTGGAAGCCCAGCAAGCTCGGAGCACAGGGCCAGGCACTCGCTTGTGGCTTCCCTGGCTGGAGGGGAGGGAGCCTTGCTGTGGCCCCACCATGGATGATCTGATTTCAAAGCCTTTGCTCTTTTCCAATATAAAGGACTCTAATGCTTCCAGACTACTACCATTAGATAGAAACATTCTCAATGCAATAATCCAAGTTTAGTTTATGATCATATTAAATGATGAATACGTCATGTAATGTGTAGTTTAATTGAAGAACTCCTAGGAAAACCCAATATTAGTAAATGCAACAACAAAATTATCATCTTGATAAAAGTTAAAAAGTCATTTAAAAAGAATGATACACCATGGTTAAGTGGATTTATTCTAGGTATATAAGGCTAGTCAATACTCAAAAATGAATTAATGTGATTCATCATATCAACAGACTAAAGAAGAAAAACTATGATTTTTCAAATACAGAGAAAACATTTGACAAAATCCAATACCCCCTCACCACTTTTGTTCAACTTCACACTGGAAGTATAAGTTAACATAATAAAATGAAAAAAGAATTTTAAAAGTTATACAGACTGTGAAGGAAGAAAAAAGATCTTTGTTTTTAGATTATATGATTGTCTATTTAGATAATCCTAAAGAATAAACAAAAATACCCCTGGAACTAATAAGTGATTATAACAAGTTTGCAAGATAAAAGATTGATATACAAAAGTCAATTTCTTTTCTATATACTAGTAATGAACAATTAAAATTTTAAATTAAAAACATAACACCACTTACATTTGTACCAAAAAAGACATACCTATTTATAAATTTAACGACATATGTATAAGATTTATATAAGAAAAACTATAGAACTCTGATGAAAGAAATAAAAGAAGATATACATAAATGAAAAGATATTTCATGCTCATAAATATCTCTAGATATTTATAGATGATATATAGATTCAACACAATCCAAGTCAAAATCCCAGCATTTTATTTTTATTTTATTTTATTTTTTTCCCAGCAATTTATTTTGTGGATATTTGGAAATAGATTCTAAAGTTGACATGGACTGGTAAAAGAATTCGAGTAGCCAACACAATATAGAACAAAGAAAAAGCAAAATCAAAGGATTAACACTGTGAATTCAAGACTTACTATCATACCATAATGGTCAAGACATTGGGAAAAAAATAAACAAATTGATCAATGGGACAGAGTAGAGAAATCAGAAATAGACCTATGCAAATATAGTTAACTGATATTTGACAAAGGAGCAAATACAATTCAAGGGGAAAATACAGTCTTTTCAACAAATGATGCTGGATCAAGTGGACATTCATATGCCAAATAGAAAAAAGAAGGAAAAAAGAATCTAGAGACAGACTTTCTACCTTTCACAAAAATTAACTCAAAATGGATCATAATCTTAAACATGATACATAACTACACCACTTCCAGAGGATAGAATGGGAGAAAATCTCGGTGACAATGGCTTTAACAATGACTTTTTAGATATGACACCGAAAGCATGATGTATGAAAGAAAAAGTTGACGATGTGGACTTCATTAAATTTAAGAACTTCCACTGTTAAGAGAAGCAAAAGACAAGCCTCAGACTGGGAGAAGATGTTTGCAAATCACATATCTGAGGAAGGACTTGTGTCTGAAATATACACAGGACTCTTAAAAAACAATAAACAACTGATTAAAACAAACAATCCAATTACAAAATTACAGATCTGAACAGAAGCATCTCCAAAAACAACATGCAGATTCAAACAAGCATATGAAAAAAATGTTCAACATCACAGGTTATTAGGTAACTGCAAATTAAAACGAGATATCACAGTGCACACTTGTGAGAATGGTTAAAATCCAAACCACCTATGACAAAAAATGACAAAGATATGTAGCAACAGGAATTCTCATTCATTGCCAGTGGGATGCAAAATAGGATAGTTATTTTGGAACAGTGTGGCAGTTTATAGCCAAGCTAAACATAGGCTTACCATATGATTCAGTAATTGCGCTTCTTGGAATTTATCCAAAAGAGTTGAAAATTTATATACACACAAAAATCTGTACATTAATGTTTGTAGTAGTGTTATTCTTAATTGCCAAAAGTTGAAAGCAACTAAGACCTTATCTTTCAATAGGTGAATGGATAAACACACTGTATATAATGGAATATTATTCAATGATAAAAGAAATGACTTTCAAGCTATGAAAAGACATGGAGGAATCTTAAATAGTGCTAAGTGAAAGAAGTCAATCTGAAAAACCTACATACTGTGTGATTCCAACTACACGATATTCTAGGAAAGGCAAAATTAGAGAGACAGTAAAAATGTCAGTTTTCGGTAAGGGTTCAGGGGAATGAATGTCAGTTTTCGGTAAGGGTTCAGGGGAAAGAAATGAATAAATGAACATGGCATTTTTAGGTCAGTGAAACTATTCTGTGTAATACTGAATGATAGAGGTCATTAAGCATTTGTCAAAACCAATAGAACTGTACAACAGAAAGAATAAATCCTAATGTAAACTATAGACTTTAGTTAATAATAATGTTTCAATATTGACAAATTGTTTTATCAACTATAACAAATAAACCACACAAATGCAAGATGTTAATAGGAGAACCGTATTTATGAGGAAGAGGGTATATGGGAACTCTCAGTACTTCTGTGCAATTTTTCTGTAAATCTTAAACTGCTCTAAAAAAACCCCATTAAAATAAAAATGATCATTTATTAAATTAAATAAGCTGGGTGTTGTGGCAGGTGCCTGTAGTCCCAGCTACTTGGGAGGCTGAGACAAGAGAATAGTTTAAACCTAAGAGTTTGAGGCTGCTGTGAGCTGTGACGCCATGGCACTCTACCAAGGGTGATATAGAGAGACTCTGTCTCAAAAAAAAAAAAAAATATTTATTCTTGTTAAAATTTATTAGTTTTGTCAATTAAAGGATATATTTTGAGTGTGATAAATAATATCTATCTTCAGCCATCAATCAATAACTACTCTCTCATTTCTCTTCTTCCCTTTACTATAAAATTTCTTGAAAGTGGGCTAGGCATGGTGGCTCACACCTGTAATCCTAGCACTCTGGGAAGCCGAGGCCAGTGGATTGCCTGAGCTCACAGGCTCCAGAGGCTCAAGGTCTCCCCAAGCCTGAGCCAGAGGGAGACCTTGTCTCTAAAAATAGCTGGATGTTTTAGTGGGTGCTTGTACTCCCAGCTACTTGGGAGGCTAAGGCAAGGGAATCCTTTGAGCCCAGGAGGCGGTTGCTGTGAGCTGTGATGCCATAGCACTCAACAGGGGGGCAACAAAGTGAGACTCTGTCTCAAAAAAAAAAATTCTTGAAAGTGTTGACTACATTCACTCTCCCTCCTCTCTCATCTTCTAGTCTATCCTAACTCTTCATCATTGTAATGAAACTACATGCATTTAATAGGTAACGATAGTTATCACACTGCCAAAAAGCTAATGGTTGATCTCAGCCATCATCTTTCTTGACTTCATAGAATTCCACACTAGCCTCCACAATACTACATTCTTCTAATTTCTTCCTACCTCACTGATTACTCATGACTGGTTTCCTTTGCTGGCTTTTTCTGTTGGAGCTCTATCAGACTCATTCTTCCTCCTTGTTTTCTTTCAATGGATCCCCCCTTCCTAGATGATATCATGTAGTAGTACATCTTTCTTCACATAACTTGTGTATTTATGGCTTCTAAATTTTGTCTCTGGCCCTCACCTTTTCTCTGACTTCTACATTACTGAACTCAATCATCTTCTCCACTTGGATTCTAAGAGGCAGGTCCACCACATATAGTTTTGCTGGTGTGTCTATCTGTATATTTATATTTATGTATTTCAATATATATAGTATCATGAAATTGTATATATAAACACAGATGATACTCCCCTAGAGTTGTGCAACATGGCACATGGAACTGACTGCAATTAATAGTCTCTTAGGGTGACATTAGAGTTCAGTGCCATCATCAGGACTTTGAAGGAGGCAGGGGTGGTTATTTTTCTTACATCACTATTTATTTATTTATTTATGGAGCTGTGGCATCATAATAACTCACAGCGACCTCAAACTCTTGGGCTTAAGCAATTCTCTTGCCTCAGCCTCCCAAGCAGCTGAAACTACAGGCACCGGCCACAACACCTGGCTATTTTTTTTGTTGCAGTTGTGGTTTAGCAGGCCAGGACTGTGCTTGAACCCACCAGCCTTGGTGCATGTGGTCGTGCCCTACTCACTAAGCTGCGGCACTGAGGCTGATTCTTTAATATTAAATAACTTCATTTAGCATTTCTTGTAGGACAGGTCTAGCATTGATGAGATCACTCAGGTTTCTTCTGATCAGGTTTCCATTGAGAAGTCTGCTGCTAGATGTATTGAAGTTTCTTAACATGTGCTTTTTTTTTTTTTTTTTTTGAGACAGAGCCTCAAGTTGTCACCCTGGATAGAGGGCTGTGGCATCACAGCTCACAGCAACCTCCAATTTCTGGGCTCAAGCGAATCTCTTGCCTCTGCCTCCCAAGTAGTTGGGACTACAGGCGCCCGCCACAACACCCAACCATTTTTTGGTTGCAGCCATCATTGTTGTTTGCCGGGCCCAGGCTGGATTCAAACCCGCCAGCTCAGGTGTACATGGCTGGCGCCTTAACCCGTTGAGCCACAGGTACCGAGCCTGCTTTTTTTTTTTTTTTTTAATCTTTTCTCCCTTAGGAACTTTTGTTTATCTGTAATGCTTGGGAGCTTGATTATATCTTTATTTATTTATTTATTTTTGAGACATAGTCTCACTATGTTGCCCTCAGTAGAGTGCTGTGGTGTCACAGCTCATAGCAACCTCCAACTCTTGGGCTTAAGTGATTCTCTTGCTTCAGCCTCCCAAGTAACCGGGACTACAGGTGCCCACCACAACGCCCGGCTGTTTTTTTGTTGCAGTTGTCATTGTTGTTTAGCTGGCCCCAGGCCAGGCTTGAACCCGCCAGCCTTAGTGCATGTGGTTGGCGCGCCATAACCAGTGCCATAACCACTCTGCTATGGGCATCAAGCCTGGGAGCTTGATTATTAAATGCCTTGATGTAATCTTGGCTGAGTTAAATCTGCTTTATGTTCTTTAACCTTCTTGTACCTTAATATTGGTAACTTTCACCATGTTTGTAAAGTTCTTTGTTTTTAGTTTTTGAATACACTTTGTACCCTAATCTCTCTACTGCCTCTTTAAAGACAGTAACTCTTAGATTTGCCCTTCTGTGACTATTTTGTACATCCCATAGGTTTGTTTTGTTCTTTTTAATTCTTTATTCTTTTTTTCTCTTCTGACTGTTTCTTCAAATATCCTGTCTTCACACTCACTAATTCTTTCTTCTACTTGGTCACTTCATGCATTTCTCAGTTTTTCCATTGAATTCTTCAGTTCCTGAAGTTTTGCTTGATTTAAAAAATTATTTTTCAATGTCTTTGTTACATTTTCCTGGGGCCTCTGAATTCTTCCTCTGTGTTATCTTGAAGTTTGTTGAGCTTCTTCAGGACAACTGTTTTGAAGTTTTTGTCCAAAAGATCACATATCTCTATAATTTCAGGATCGGTCATTAGTGCCTTATATAGTTTGGTGAAGTCATGTTTTCCTAGATGTTCTTGATGCTTGTGCATGTTTGTCAATGTCTGGGCACTGAAGAGTTAGGTATTTATTTTAGTCTTCACAGTCTGGGCTTGTGAACAACCTGTCTTTCTTGAGAAGGTTTTCCATATATTCAAAGGGAATTGAGTGTTGTGATCTAAGTTTTTGGTTATTGCAGCTGTATCAGCACTGGGGATGCTCCAAGCCTAGTAATGCTGTGACTCCTGCAGACTCATGGTGGTACTGCCTTGGTGGACTTGGGTAAGATACATGAGAATTCCTTGGATGCCAGACAAAGTTTCTACCTTTCTTCTCTCACTCTTTGTGCTAGATTGCTGGAGTTGCAAGAGCAGTGATGTGGGCACCTTCATGGCCACCATAGCTGGGACTGTGCTGGGTCACACGTGAAGCCAGCCCACTCTTACCCAAAGTCCATGGTGACTGTTGCATGGCTACCTCTGATGTTTATTCAAAGCCTCAGTGCTCTGTAGTCAGTAGGTGGTGAATCTTACCAGGATTGCGTTTTCTTTCTGGATAGCACTTTTCCTTCTGGCCCAAGGTAAGTCTAAAAATGATGTCCAGGAACTAAGGGCTGAATGCAGGTTCTGCAGGAGTCTGATTTTGTACTTTATTTTTCTCTGGCTGGGCTGGTACTCAAGTTACAAAACAAAGTCCTCTAAACTCTTCGTTTTCCTTTCCCTAAGTGGAAGAAGAGTTTCCTGAGCTGCACTTCCTGGAGTTGAGGGTGGTATGGCACAGGCACTGGCTTGGCCACCACTGCTGGTGTCTCACTGGGTCATGTGCACCCTGAGTCCACTAGCTCTGAGTTAGCAAAGCCTCAGGAATTGCCCAAAGACTGAAGCCTCTGTGGTCTGTCTTCCAAATTTATTCCAGGCCTCAGATCACTTTTTGTCAGCCAGTGGTGGGGTTACCTGGAAATTGGAGTTTGGGGCAGAACATTTCCCTCTGGTCTAAATGTTCCCTTTGTGGATACTGGCAGAATTCTGCCCTGTGCCGTGTTTGCCTGCACCAGAGTAGCCTTGGGTTTCAATGAAAAATCTCATAATCATGTCATTTTCCCTCTCCTGGGCACACAGATTTTCTCTCTACTCAATATGCTGGGGGATGGGGAAGGGATGGTGTAGGACATTCAAGAATCTCTTTTCTGCTCTTTTTACTGCCTCTTTCTTGGACATAATATTAAAACCAGGTATTGTGATTGCTCATCCTATTTTGAGTTCTTCTTGCTAGTATAGTTGTTGAATTTGGTGTTTGTGTGGAGCAATAATCAATCCTGGAGGTTTCTATTCAACTGTCTTTTTTTGCCCTTTCGCTCACCTCCTTTAAGTTTATTTCTAGGTATCTTATTTTTATTGTAGCTATTGTGAATGGAATTGTTTTCTTCATTTCTTTTTCAGATAATTCAATATTAATATATAGAAATACTATTTTTTGTGTTTTTATCCTTCAATTTTATTGAATTCATGTAATAGTTTTAACAGTGTTTTGATGGGGTCTTTAGAGTTTTCTTACATAAGGTCATGTCATGTGCAAACAGGGACAGTTTGACTTTTTCCTTTTAAATTTGGATGCATTTTATTTCTTTTTCTTGCTTTGGCTAGGATTTCCTTGTTTTGTTCTTGCTGTCATCAGGCTTACAAGGAAGAAAGCTTATTTATGATTACATCCAAAATTTGTGGGGAAATTAGAATAGCTTGAGTTTATTTGGTCTAGAATTATATCTAAATTCTGGTCTCCATTTTCATATTTTAAAAACGCTACAAACCTTACGTCTTTTACCTCAGTCTCTTGTCTCCTCAGTTGTCCTATATTTTATTAACAAGAATAAGCCAATACATGCATTTTTTCATCTTTTTTACACCATACCTACATATCTATATCTTTCTACTACCTCTGCCCATCGTTTCTCCTTTTCTATCATAATGGATAAAGTAGCCTTCTTTCTATCTTGTACCTATCATTTTGTAAACTCATAATTTCTGTGCTAGCTTGTTTCATTTAGCATAATGTCCTCCCAGTTGATGTAAGTCGTTGTAAATGACAGGATGTTTTTCATTTTTCAGGTTGAATGACATTCCATTGTCTTTAGCTATTCATCGATTGATGGTTGATTAGGTTAATTTCATTGGAAAATGTATTCCAAAAGAATTGTGTATTTTATGTTTTCACCAATGGCATATAAGGGTTCCTTTTCTCTTTTGATAAAAGCCATTCTAAGAGATGTGAGATGATATCTCATTATGGTTTAATTTGCATTTCTCCTTCGATTTGTGATGTTTAGCATTTTTTTCTGAACCTGTTGGCCACTTGTGAATATCTATTAATGTTAATTACCAGTTTTTAAAATCAGGTTGTTTTCTTGCTATTGAGTGGCAGGAGTTCCTTACATATTCTTGACATTAACCTTTTATCAAATACATGGTTTGCAAATATTTTCTCCCATTGAGTAGATTGTCTCTTTACTCTATTGAATGTTTCCTTTGCTGTGCAGAAGCTTTTTAGTTTGATGCAATCTCATTAGTGTATTTTGATTTGTTTCCTGTGCAATTTCCCAGACCAATGTCATGAAGAATTGCCCCTATATTTTCTTCTATTAGTTTTATAGTTTCAGTACTTAAATCTAAGTCTTTAATTCATTTTGAGTTGATTTTTGTATATGGTATGAATATGAATATGAAAAATTGCCTGTTCTTGGCACCTTTGTCAAAAATCAGATTTATTTCTGGGTTCTCCACTCTAGTCTGTTTCATTGGCTTTTGTATCTGTTTTTATACCGGCACCATGCTGTTGTGATTATTTTAGCTTATATACCATGAAGTGAGGTAATGTGACGTCTCCAGCCTTGTTGTTTTTACCCAAGATTACTCTTGCTATCCAGAGTCTTTTGTAGTTCCATGTAAGTTTTTTACCCAAGATTACTTTTGCTATCCAGGGTCTTTTGTAGTTCCATGTAAGTTTTTTACAGGAGTAGGATTTTTTTCCCTACTCCTGTAAAAAATGTCATTGAAAATTTGATAGAATTACATTAAATCTGTAGATATCTTTGTGTATTATGGACATTTTAGATAATATTATATATAATTCCTCCAATCCAAGAACATAATTTTTTAAACATTTATTTACATCATCCTGAATTTCCTTCATCAATATTTTAAGGCTTTCAGTGTACAGATAGTTCACCTCAGTTAAATCTATTCTTTAGGATTTCATTCTTTTTTGTGCTATTGTATGAGATTAAAACAGTTTTTTTTAGGTAGTTTATTATTAGCCATGTGTATTGATTTTTATGTTGAGTCTATATACTGCAGTTTTACTGAATTTGTTTATTTGTTCTAGCAGGTTTGTGTGTGTGTGTGAAGTCTTTAGGATTTTCTGCATATAAGAATATGTCATCTGCAAACAGAATCATTTTTAAGTCTTTCTTTACTTCATCTAATTTGGATGTCTTTTGTTTCTTTTTCTTGCCTAATTGCTTTGGCAAGGACCTTGAGTGCTATATTGACTAGAAATGATGAGAATGAGCATGTATATTTTGTCCTGGGTCTTAGAGTAAAATATTCAGCTTTTCAACATTGAGTAATATGTGAACATAAGTTTTTCATTTAATTGGGTAAATATCTGAAAGAACAGTTGCTGGATCATGTGATAAGAGTATGTTTAGCTTTGTAAGAAATTGTCTTCCAAATTGTCTTCCAAAGTGGCTAGTCCATTTTGCCTTCCTAGCAGCAGTGAATGAGAAGTCCTGTTGCTCCATGTCCTCTTCAGCACTTGGTATTGTCAGTGTTCTAGATTTTCATCATTCTAATATTTGCGTTCTGGTATCTCATTGCCATTTTAATTTGCAACTCCCTAACAACATATGATCTTGAGCATCTTTTCATATAATTATTTCCCAACTGTATATCTTCTTTTGTGTGGTGTCTGTTCAGGTCTCTTGCTCAATTTTTCTTTTTTCCTCTTTTTTTTTGTTTTTTTCCCCAGTGGTAAGACAGAATTTATTTACAGAAAAGAATACAGAAAACACTAAAGCTCCTGGTAGAGAGAGAGAACTCAAGTGGGGAGAGAAAAGCTCTCTCCGTTTCTCTCCGGTTCTTTCCCCATCTCCCCCTTTAGGCTTTTAGTCTCGGGGTATATATAGGTGTATGGGTTCCTTGGCCAGGAAGCAAGTGAACACAGTCCCTTCCGCCGGGGGCAAGGTGAATGAATGTATCAATAAACGAACACAGTCCCTTCTGCCGGGGCAAAGTGAATGAATGTATAAATGAATGGATACAGTCCATTCATGGAATTGAGGCCTAGGAAATTCACATGAAATTGACCCAGGCATAGGAAATGGGGGTTCCACATTTAGTCCTAAGTGTAAAGTGAAGGAGACACCAAGGCACAGGTGTCTCCTCGGCAGCTGTCCAGTCTTTTTGGCTATTGGAGCCTCCGGTTGGGGTTGGAGGTCCCCCTCCTTGCCTGTCATCCAGCCCGCTGGTTCTTCAGCTGGCTGCCGCAGCACTGACCAAGGAAGAGGTGGCAGGTCTGCCAGCTCCACTGAGCTGGCTGGGGCGCCAAATGTCCTGCATCAATTCTCCCTCTCCAAGTAGAAACTCTAACTGCTGATAGGGAAAAAGGGCGAAGACTCGATGTAACTGCTTCCTACTGAATCAGGCGATGATAGAAGGGGGCTGTTAGGGTTTCTCTGGAGGGAGAGTGATACAGGGGTTCATAGACTAGAAAGGATGTATGCAAAATATTTTCATAAGTATATTTTCAATAGGTACTTATAAGAGAAAATTGGAACTAACCTAATACCCAAGAACAGGGTATTA